>JAGEOH010001597.1:0-16153 GCA_032207245.1 Pardosa pseudoannulata | reverse complement strand
TAGATAGGCACTTATTTTCTTCAAGGTAATACATTAGACGAACATTTATCATTTTTTCAAATATTTTGCAGAGACAGTTCGTCAAAGCAATTGGACGGTAACTGAGAGGATTCGTGGGATCCTTATCAGGTTTTAGAATGGGGATTACAATAGCCTCCCTCCACGAGGAAGGAAAGCTATGTTCTTTCCAGATCCTATTGTAAAGTGATAACAGGTTGGACAATGAATTTGTGGAAAGATGCTTTATCATTTCGTAAGAGATATTGTCAGGACCAGCAGAAGTTTTATGGGTATGATGCAGAGCTGTATTTAATTCAAAAATGGTAAAATCTCTATTGTAATCAAAGTTTTCTTTAGTTTTAAAATTTATGGGTTTTTTCTCGGCAAGGCTTTTGAGTTTCATAAAAAAGGGTGAGTAATTTGAGGATGAAGAGGTTTCAGCTAGTGATGAGGCTATTGTATTGGCAATATCACCAGGAGAAGATATTAAGTTGTTATTATAATTTAAAATGTGAATTTGGTTGTTTGGGTAAACGCCACAACAACGCTTGACTTTTGACCATAAATCTTTACTGGAAATAGATGAAGAAATACTGCTAATATAGTTAACCCACGAATCTCTCTGGCTTCGTCTTAAAGTGCGACGGAAAATGCTTTTGCACTTTTTATACGTAATGAAGTTTTCAGTGGTTGGATATCGTTTGAACACTGAAAACGCTTTTCTTTTCTCCTTGTAAGTCAGTCTACAGTCTTCGTTCCACCACGGCTTTGTTTGCTTATAAGAATGGCAGGAAGATTTTGGAATAGAAGCGTCGGCTGCAGAAACTATTGTATTAGAAATCTCATGAACTGCTTGGTCAATATTGTTATTTCCGACCATGTCTGGAGAGATATTAGCTAGGGTGCGGAATTTTTTCCAATCAGCGGAACCAAGTATGTAACGAGGCAGCCGCTGACTGCTATGGGAGCCAAAATTATGCGTTAAGATAATGGGAAAATGATCACTATTGTATAGGTAGGAATCTACATTAAATTTCCAAAAAGGAAATATTTGAGGACTACAGAGTGCCAAATCTAATGAGTGAAAGGTTTTGGTGGGAGAATGGAGGTAAGTTACTTCGTTTCTATTGAAAATGCACAGATCATGGTCGGAAATAAGTTTTTCTATTTTACGACCCCGTTTATTAAGACGGGGGCTACCCCATAATGGACTGTGGCCATTTAGGTCACCTATTATAATGAAAGGAACTGGAAGTTGTGAAATTAGGTTATTAAGAGAAGTCTGGTTGATATTATTATTTGGAGGGAGATAAATATTACAAACAGTTATTAGAGAATGTATGTGTATCTGCACAGCAACGGCTTGAAGTTCGGTATTAATGTTTAAAGTGGTGGTAGGGTAGTCATGGGAAGTGAAGAGGGCAACACCACCAGAGGCCTTACCCCCTTCCACATGATCTTTTCTGATGGTACTATAACGTTTTAGTTTAGCAGTTTTATTGTTATCGAGAAGCGTCTCTTGGAGAGCAAAGCAAATGGGATGGTATTTATTTACAAGATCTCTGATGTCAGGGACGTGACATTTAAAGCCATGGCAGTTCCAAGACATAAGAGCCATATTAAAAGGTGGAGGAGAAAAGAAGAGGAAATCAGGCAGGGGGATTAACCCACATGCCCTCAGAGTCCGAGTTTTCTGTTACCATTTCTTCTTCTTCAGATGTCAAGTACACTTTTAATGAGTCATCTTCAGCATTCGGACGGTTTTTTAAAAAGTCTTTGCTGGATAATTTGGATTTTAAAGGCTTTTTAGATAATTCGTCGGAATCATCTAAAATGCTGAAACTATTATTTTTTAATTTTTCTCTAAGTTTTGTAGCGGTTAATTTAGCTTTAGATACTTTCTGTTTAGAAGGAATGCTAGTTATTTTTGATTTTGATAATTTGGATGTTTGAATCTTAGGTTGTAGCATGTTTTTAGGGAGGCGTTCATTCAGAGGTTTCTGTACAAATATATTTTCAACTTGTAGCGGCTTATTTTCGAGTTTTGAAGGATTAGTACGCGAAGTTTTAGGGCTATTGGTGATAGGTTGCTTATTTTCAGTTTGAGTGCTAATTGATCTGCATTCTTTAACAGCTGCAGCATAAGTTACTCCAGGTCTGGGAGTGCTCTCAGTGACACGTTTTTTTGCTTCTGGATAGGAAATTTTTTCTTTTATTTTAATGGCCTGAATTTCTTTTTCTTGGTTCCATTTTGGGCAAGTGCGCGAATATGCAGGATGACTCCCTTTGCAATTAATACATTTAAAGTTAGATTTGCAGTCAATGCCATCGTGACCAACTTCTGCGCAACGTGGACAGGTAATTGATCCACGACACGACGTTTTGGAATGGCCAAAACGTTGGCATTGATAGCAGCGCAATGGATTGGGGATGTAAGGGCGTACAGGACATCTGAGATAACCCGCAGTTATATGAGAAGGCAAAGATGGTGAGTTGAATGTCAAGATGAGGTGCTTGGTGGAAAGCAGCTTCCCATCTCGACGAATTGTGATACGGCGAACACCGCAAACATGCTGCTGTTTCAGGCCGTCTAGTATTTCCTCCTCAGAGACGTTAAACAGTTCTCCCTCCGATATCACACCTCGACAAAAGTTTAAGGAGTTATGTGGTGTGACCTGTATATTAATATCTGCAAATGTGGTGCATTTTAACAGCTTTGTTGCTTGAGTACTGTCGGCTACTTCGACTAGTAAGTCGCCAGATCTTAACTTTTTGGTTGATTTTACTTCGCCGACAGCACTTTGTATACACTTATGAATGAGGAAGGGAGAGACAGCTGAAAAGCTTCCCTCCTTCCTCTGTACAATAAAAAATCTTGCACGAGTAGATTCGATGACGAGATTTTGTTGCCCCTTATGACCCAAGGGGAGGGGTGGGGGGGTTTTGAGATTATCCATATTAAGTAGTTTGGTGTTCAGATCCCGGCCGCACCACCCACCATGGAGCCCAACAAGGGGGTGCTAAAACGCTCCCAAAAAGGGACATAAACGACGCACCAGTGCTAACCGGGATCTATACGCGCACAGCTACCCCATAAGCAGCTTTGACCCAGTAAAGTGCTTAGCAAGTAACCGATTGCTTGGCCCAGGCCAGTGACAAAAGTCGTCCGACCAGCCGATTGATGCAGATGGGACCATTCTACACCTCCCGTTTGCCCGAAGCAGGGGCCAAAGTAATGTGTTGGTTTCCCTCAATTACCAGGATCCCCCTTTCCGGGGACACGGGTATCCACGCACGGCAAACACGTGGGCGGTTACCAAATCACGAGATGTAGTGTTCAGAAAAGGAACATAACATATCGCGATAAGCCCTCACCTTCGAAAAGGTAACCACATTGAGGGAGAAAGGAAGAAAAAAGAAAGAGAAGAGAGAAAGAGGAAAGAAAAGGAAAAGAACAAAAGATCGCTGGGGTACCTCGGGATTGCGACACCCGTGTTTACCTAAAGTAGGTAAACCCCCTGAGGGGTCAGAACCTCGCGGAACATGGGTCCTTCAGAACCAAGATTGAACTTTCTGGACGGTAACAAACATGACGAACACCCGTATTCGAAGATGGTGTGTTCGTGAGCATTTGGACAGGAGATTTCCAAACAGGTGGATTGGGCGTGGTGGCCCCGTCGCTTCGCCTCCCAGATCCCCTGATGTATCTGCTCTGGATTTTTTTCTCTGGGGTGCCATGAAGAGCTTTGTGTATGACACGTCCGTCAATTATGCAATGGACCTGGTGGCATGAATAAGCATTGCTGCTTTTACGATCCGTGAAACGCCCGGCATTTTCGAAAATGTAATCCAACCATGTCGCGTCGGTGTCGTACGTGCATTCATGCCAATGGCAGCAATTTCGAACACCTCCTGCAATACTTTTTATTTATTATTGTTTTTTGTATAATAAAGCGTTTTACACGACATTCTGTGTGTGTGTCCTTATTGTCTTTGTGTCTCTATCTCGTAAGGGTTACGTTTCCGCCTATGCTTTCCTATGTAATTACGACTCCTCACGAAGTTCTCTACCTCCCCTCCAAGTTTGTACACAGACTTCGGGGACACCATGAATATATATATATATATATATATATATATATATACTTGGAGAAACAAGATCTAGTGCTTTCTTTTCAATTTGGCCATGAAACCTAATAATTTCTTTGTGAGATATAGTTTATCCTGTTACTTTCTCTTACCCATATATATGATAAAGTATTGTTTTTCAGTCAATTTTTTCAAAATTGTGTTTTGATATATTTACACCTTAAGGTTCCTTGAATATGTATTAACATTTAGGCTTAGAGAAAGTCGTGTGAGTGTCACACCAGATTATTTTATATTATATGAACAAAATTTAAACAGAGTGGATGATTCATAACTAATATTCTATACCACCTACCATTTCAAATTTTAATCAGTAGTAGAAATGCTTGGAATAATAACCAGTCAAGGAATAATATAAGCAATTTTTTTCTTTACAGATAGTTTTAGTGAAGCTGTCATGCACCTGTCAAAAGCAGAAGAAACGTCAAATTTAGATTCCGAAGAGGAAACAATAAACAGGCGGCGTATCAAGAGGCGTATTACATATCCGATTGGTTGGAATTTAGTGGCACTAATTCCTGAAAAGGACCTGGACAAACTGCGCCAAACAAGACGAAAATAAAAAACAAAGTAACATAAAAACGAAAAATAAACACAGGAGAAAGGAATTTTGAGGATGAAATAGACGAAACAATAAATTAAACGTTAAAGGCACATAAAAATCAAATGGAGATAGTAAAATAGCAAATATATACAAGATAGATTATTACAATTTAAGAAAATTAAAAAACAAAATTGAAAATCAAAAAATTGTTAAATTGAAATAAAGATTAACATACAAAAAATCACAGAATTCAGATTTCATAATAAAAACCTGTACAGCGAAGAAAGGGAAACAAGCCTGGATGTGGCGTTTCACCGATGATTGTGTCAAGATTCGGCGATAAATTTTTAAAGAATTTTATATACATTGATTTGAGACAACAACACGATGACAAAATGTGTGCGACTGTGTAAGGTGTTTTACAATACGCACACTGTGGAGGATCTTCACCCAGCAAGAGATGGGCATGGGTGAGTCTGCAATGACCCACTCGTAGACGAGTGAGTATTACGTCATGTCTCCTAGAAGGGAGTTGGGGCCAATTAGTTATCTTTGTTTTAATTTCTTGCAGTTTATTTGATGGAATGTTATCCCAGGAGATCTGCCATTTATCATACAGAAGATCTTTAATATAATTTTTCATATCCGGAAGAGGAATCGGATGAAGATACTCAGGAAAGTAGAGGAACTAAAAAAGCTTATGCTGACATAGATCCTTATCCAATCCCAACTTCTGAACCAGAATCTTCATACTTCGTTCCTCCAAGTGTTATGAATAGTATATCTGAAAAACCCCAGTCAAGTTCATCTGCAAAACCAGCTTCATGCTCATCAAGTAAGTGCAACACTTAATTTCTTGCCAAATATTTGCAGTTTTTTTAGGGTTCCATAGCAATACTGAAGCTTATTGATCTTTTCACATTGTCAGGCACAGTCATTTCTCAAACTATTTATGCCTAAAACCATATGATTTATTTTACATGTATAAATTTGTTACCTAAAGCGAGATATCCTATTTTATACTTTAAATTACTCACAAGGGAACAAATTTGTTTTCTCTTGATCCCAACTTATATCATTAACGTGTTAGGTGATAAATTATGAAAATAAATATATGTAAACTATATACTTTTAGAAATCTTTTCACTTAAATATTTTTTTTCAAATTAATATTATTTTCATAGACATCTTTTTATTTATTTAAAATCCTCATTTGTTCAATAAACAAGTGTGTAATGGAAATTTTACGTCATATTATTTATTTTATCCCATATTTACAGGCCAAACTCTGATGAATGGGAAATTTCTAGCATGGATGGCAGACATTTCTTATAAAGTTCAGCGGCTTGATGATAAAATTGACCTGATTTTACAAAATCAGGCCAAACTACTGCAACAACAGAATCTTCAAGTCTCTGAAACTTTAGACAGAACTGAAGATTATGAGGTCATTGAAAGCCTCCCTGCTACAGATGATAGCAGCTTTCAAGATTTCAATCAGAAGATTGCTAAAGATATCCATCTTCGTCATTTGTTGGTAAGAATTATAATAATTTTCAGTTTATGTGATATATTCTCTTTTTAAAAGTAAAATTCTGAGTAAATCCATATAAATGTAATTTCATATAATATGAAATTCTCTTTATCTGTAATAATTAAAAATTTTCTACTTGTGCTCTGAAATTTTCAAATCAATATCTTAATTAGTTTTCTTGTCTGATGAATGAAAATGCTTAAATTCTTTAATATCTGCTGTAAAATCAGGTGTTCACATTTTTTTTTTTTCCTTTTTGAAATAAAGTTGCTTTTTTATTAGATATTAATATTTTCGTTTATAGTAAAAACTTAAAATCTGAGCCTAATAAGGTGCATGAAGCCTTGACGATGCTCATACAAATTTTCAGACTTTTGTGTGTGCTGGTTTTTGATAGTCTTTGCCAACACACAGATAGTGATGCTTTGTTGTATCAATATAAATATTTTTCTCGTGTTAATACTAATGATTTTCTTTTGTTTCAATCCCCAGTGTAAAGTTTTAATTTCTGTGGGTGGTAAAGATATGCGCTGCCATATCCACAATATGCTAAGAAGGCTATTAAGTGATGATGTTGCCGAATTGTACTCACTTACTGGAAAGAGCACTTTAAAAAATATAATTAAAAAGCCTTTTCTATCAACAGAAGTGGCAAAGTCAATATTTTGTAAGTATACTTTCTCTAATGAAAATTATTTAACTAAAATGTGTGAGCTTTAAAATGTCTCTTGTGTTGAGAATATAAATATGTATAATTTCCCATAATCATTCTTGTATGTTTTTATAGCTGCTTGTCACAGAGTATTTAAAAATAGTGCAACAGAGGTGAAAATAAAAGAAGCGGTGGGAGACTGGCTTAACCAAGCTAAAGTTCGAAAACTTCGCAGGTGGTTATTATTTTCAATTTAAAAATTAATGTTTCTGAGATAAAAATGCACTATTTATTTTATAAGTATTGTTACGAATTTCGCAAGTTGGCATGTATTTTTGCCGTATACTGTGTATTATAATAGGTAAATCATGTATTTGGCGAGATATTGGCGACTAATTTTTGACGCCGAGTTTGGCGATTTATCGCCAAATTTGGCGACTTGGTGACTTTCTTGGCGACCGTTTGTACCTAGTACTTTCTAGAATATTCCAGTTTCTCCCGAGGATATAAATACCGGGGGCCGATCCTGATCGAGGTTCTCACATCATCAGTTCTCTCGCTACCTCGGTAGGGTGAGGACGTGTTCTACTGAGCTCCAACCTATCTCGCTGTTTGTGGCCTTGTGGGGACTTGTCCTGCACAACTGCGACCGGCACTTGATAGTGTTCTTATCCCTTCCCTTTCAGGCACATTGCTTCTCCTGATGGAGAATATGGATTCGAATGCTCATATGGAATGCGATAATGCAAATGCTACTACTAACCCTCCTGACGACTTGGACTGGCTGCAGACTCAATTTAACCAATTGAAGACGCTTTTGATGACGAATTTTGGAACGCCATGGAACTACTATAACATCGTTGATGACTACATCAACTTTTCCTATATTTTACTGAAGGATGTGGAGAAACCTGAAGAAGACACCCGGGTGAGAAATTTTTTAATTACTCTGCAGGGTGTGCTCAGTTCGGGGAATAGCCCCATAGATGCCTTTCTTAAAACCGAAATATTTCCTCTCTATTTTAAAAACTGTAGTAAGCGTATCAAAGGTTTATTATCTAAATTAAAAATAGAATTAATTCAGGATAACGAGGGCAACCTCAGAATCCTCGATCATAATGTCGCTTCCAAAAGGAAGAGGCCTAATGATTCAGATATTCCCCTAAAAAAATTTTTGCCGTTCTAACTGACCAAGCCGACGGTGAAATGAA
Source organism: Pardosa pseudoannulata (assembly GCA_032207245.1). Taxonomy (NCBI): domain Eukaryota; kingdom Metazoa; phylum Arthropoda; class Arachnida; order Araneae; family Lycosidae; genus Pardosa; species Pardosa pseudoannulata. The sequence continues at coordinate 8,063 of JAGEOH010001597.1, read as the reverse complement.
TGAGGTTACGGCCGATTCTCCACCAGTAACAACTGCCCAAGATCCAGAAATTAAGCTGAAAAAAACGTATAATCTTTACGTTGAAATTAATCAAAACTGCCCCAATCTCCTGGCCCAAGTCCATGAAATGTCAAAGTACATAACCACCAAGTATGTAAGGAACCAGATAAAGATCAGTACGGATGATGCGGACTTGTTTTGAAGAATCCAAAAGTTCCTGAACGACAATAAAATCCCTACACGATCACTGGATCTCAAGGAAATGAAACCTGTAAAGTTTGTGCTAAGAGGTCTCCGCTTTTCGTCAAAACGGAAGACATTGCAGAAGAATTACTCAAGTTAGGCCTCGAGCCGATAAAGATTGCACACATGCGCAATAGAAGAACGAGGGAGCTTATCCCGCTCAAACTTGTGACGCTCAAGAGCTCACCAGCCATTGAAAAGATCCATGAAATTAGGACTCTATGTTACCTCTCAGTTAAATTTGAGGCCTACAAATTCAAGGGAATTGCGCAGTGTTACCGCTGCCAAGACTATGGACACTCATCTCTTAAGTGCAACCTTACAACTAAATGCCTAAAATGCAGTGCAAACCATCGTGCAAAGGATTGCACAGCTACGCCTGAAAAATTCCTCTGTGCGAACTGCGGCGGTAACCATACTGCCAATTTCACTGGATGCCCCAAACATCCTCTCAACAGGAATAAATCTACTAAAAATCCCCAGAAAGCTTTTATCCCGGCTCCAACCCCGAAGGAAAATACATGGGAAGCTAGGAAAAAAGAGCAGTCGAGAAAATCCAACATGGCAGCCAATATGGCCGCCACCTCAACCCCAGCTCAACCGACTCCACAACGAGAAATTCCATTGGCTGAATCCAAGCAACCTGATTCGCCAGCTGACAGGCCTTCTCAATCGCAGGAAAATAATAGACTACCAAAGAAAAATCTCCCCACCAGTAATGACAAGTCGAAGAACAAACAGAAGAAATCCTCTGACACTGGCTCTATAATGGATTTTGTTAAGATGATACAAGACTTTCTCAAGGAATATAAAATTGCAGACCTTATGACACTTTTCAAGACTGTTATGCAAATTATCAAAAATGAAGAGAACCCGTTCCAAAGGATACTGTCGGTGTTTGAGGCAGTAACCGAATTCTATAATCCTACGGCTGGTCATGGCTAGAACACCAATTACCCTAAATAGCTTAAAAATTGTGCATTGGAACGCACAAGGCCTTGCTTCTAAAATTAACGAATTACGTGACTTTTTAGAGTCTTCTGACATTGACATTGTCCTTGTTCAGAAGACTATATTCCCTAAAAACTCGCGTACTAAATTTAATATTAGCAATTATACGCTTTATCGTAAGGATCGCATTGTCCCTGCTCGCGCACGATCTTCGGGTGGTGTAGCGATTTACATCCGCAGGGACATTAACCATTACGAGGTGAAGGATCTCGTCACTGATGAACTTGAGTCGATCTCTATTATGGTCATGCCTGATCGCAATACCAAAATTCTTATTACTTCGGTTTACTTTAAATGTGGTCAACATCTCCCCATTTCTGATCTTCATAAATTAATTAACTTTCACCCTCAATGCATCATTGCTGGTGATTATAATGCTCATCATACTGCCTGGAACTGTAGACGTGTGAATAGGTCCGGGAGAGAGCTTCTTAACTTTATTGCTAATACTCCATATGTAAATATTCACCATCCAAATTCACCCACCCATTACTCTAGAGGTACCCCTTCCATTATTGACCTGGCTCTCACCCATAACGTTCCCCATAAAATTAATTCTCTGACTCTTGACCTCTTTGACTCGGATCATCTGCCAGTTCTGCTGACTATTGATCTGACGATTAGTTGTCTTGAGTCAAATCCTACTATTCACACAGATTGGCGACAGTTCCAGGATACTCTTGCCTGTTCTAAATTACTGTATCCTTATATTAATAATACTACTATGATAGATAATGCTGTGTTGAAGCTCACCGATGAGGTAAATTTAACTATTCAAAATTCGTCGAAGGAAACTTCTAGGCCCAGAGTGCACAAACTCCCCAGAGAGATTCGTGAACTCATCAAAAAATGCAACACAGCTAGAAAATTATACCAGCACCTTCGCACCCCTGATTCTAGGCAAGAGTACTTTGCCCTCAGCGCTGCCGTAAAGATTAAGATTCGTGAGCATCGTGACGAGAAATGGGCCGATTTTATCTCGGGTCTTACTGTTGGTGACAATTCTCTCTGGAAATTCCAGAAACGTCTCCGGGGTAGGACCGGTTATCACTATCCCCCAATAGATGGCGCCACCATGAAGCACTTTGATCCTTTCGGAAAAGCGGTTGGTTGGTTGGTTGGCTGAAGCTTAATGGCACTAATTCCGCATGGGACAAAATGTGCCAAACACAAGGTTACACAAAAGTCATACCGAGTCATGACGCAACGTTTATATAGGAAAATTTAAAATTTAATAGAAATATATAGTGTAAAGAATTAAAACCATGTATAAAGGTAAAAGTATGATTGTTTCAAAGGTACCTAACGGACATGATAAAAAGGTAAAAACGCTAGATGAAATGATAAAAACCAATGGCACGTATAAAGTTAAAAATATTTGAATGAGGTTGCGAACTAAGCAAGTCCCTCATACCAATGGACAATGATCCAAAACAGGAGACGCGGTCATTGTTGAAATTTGGACACTCGATGAGAATATGTTTCACCGTCATAGCGACACAACACTTGGCACAAACGGGGGCAGGTTCACCTAACAAAAGGTGACGATGCGTGTATCGAGTGTGTCCAATTCGCAAACGAGTAATTACAACATCTTTTCTCCTAGAAGATTGATGATGCCAGGGTTCAATAGCTGATTTCAGGTGATGCAACTTATTTCCTGTTTCTTGGTCCCACATGTTCTGCCATTTGTCATAAACAATTTTTTTAACGTATTTCTTGACGTCACAATACGGAATTTTTAAGTGTAGCTGATTATTTGCGGATTTTGCGGCATTGTCAGCTATCTCATTTCCCTTAATACCGACATGAGATGGTACCCAACAGAAGTGTATTTTGAAACCCAGGGAGGTAAGGTTGTTATACAGGTACAGTATCTGGAAAATATAAGGGTTGCTTGTGGAGTTTGGGGCTGACAAAGACTTTAAAACACCAAGAGAATCGACATAAAATATAAAATTCCCTTTCTGATAGCGATTCAGGTGCTGCAAGGCTTTTTTAATAGCAATAATTTCAGCTGAGAAGATAGAAAATGCGGGATGTAAAATATGACTGCAAATTCTTCCGTTTATAACATAAGCGCAGCCCACAGAGTCCCTGGACTTCGAACCGTCAGTAAAAATCGGAGTAAAATCATTAAAGTATTCTCTATGATCATTAAAAATCTGTTGATAAATAATAGGTGCAGTGTTACTTTTGTCAAAATTTATAAAAGGGTTTAAAAAGCTGATGGATGGTGTAATCCAAGGGTCAAGATCAAAGTCGGGTGCTAAAATTTGAACATTATGCAAATTAAAATTGTATAAAATGGATTTTATTCTGCGATGAAATGGAGGAATGAAAGATGACCTTGCTTCGTACAATCGGGTGAGATAGGAATCAAACTTATAATTTCGTAGAGGATGATTGACATGAGACAGGATTTTAAAATAATACTGTAGCGATAAAATAAGGCGACGCAAATTCAGTGGTGCTTCACCGGTGTCAGCATAGAGACTCTCCACAGGAGAAGTCCTAAAAGCACCTGAGCACAAGCGAAGAGCAGAGTGGTGAATCGTGTTCAACTTCTCGAGCACAGAATTTCTCGCAGAACCGTACACAGTACTACCATAATCTATTTTAGATAGAATTAGAGCGTGGTAAACTTTTAATAAGGAGATGCGATCGGCTCCCCAGTGAGTGTTCGATAAGACTTTCAAAATATTGAGAGCTCTTTCACATTTCTTCCGTAAGTGTAGTATGTGCGGCAAGAATGTAAGTTTCTTGTCCAGGATCACCCCAAGAAATTTGAACTCATCCACAACTGTTATTTCACTCCCTGCAAGTTGAATCTCCGGCTCTGGGTGAAGTCCCCTCTTTCTACAGAAATGTACGCAGCAAGTCTTTGAGGTAGAAAAGCTAAATCCGTTTCTGTCAGACCAATTGACGATCTTATGAACAGCGGTCTGAAGCTGACGATTAATGAAACGCATATCCTTACTTTCACAAGAGATGTGAAGATCATCGACATATAAGTTACCAGTGACTGATGTTGGAATTTCCTTCAAAATAGGGTTGATTGCAATGATAAAAAGCGTGACACTTAGTACGCTGCCCTGGGGGACACCCTCCTCTTGATTAAAAATCTCAGAATAGACATTACCAACACGTACCCGAAAATTACGAAGTTTTAAAAAATTTTTAATGAAAATGGGAAGATTTCCCTTCAAATGGTGATGGCTTAGTTCTCTTAAAATGCCATACCGCCAAGTTCGGTCATAGGCCCTTTCCATGTCGAAAAATACAGAGACCAGATGGTTCCGCTTCACGAAAGCATTCCGGATCTTACTTTCTAGATGGATAATGTTATCGACTGTAGATCTACCACGCCGAAAACCGCTCTGAAAAGGATGCAGACAGTTGTTCTTTTCGAGGTAATTCATCAGGCGAAAATTCACCATTTTTTCGAGGATCTTACACATGCAGCAAGTGAGGGCGATAGGGCGGTAGTTGAGAGGATTTGTGGGATCTTTGCCAGGTTTGGGGATAGGGATTACAATAGCAGTTCTCCAAGCTGTCGGGAAGATGTTTTCGTTCCAGATTCTATTGTATAAATATAATAGATTGGCAAGGGAGTGAGGAGATAACTTTTTAATCATAGTATATGAAATTTGGTCTGGGCCAGAGGATGTTTTGGGAGTATTCTGGAGAGCATGATTTAATTCAGAAAAGGTAAAGTTTCTATTATATGGTAGCTGATCTTTAGTATTAAAGTCAATATTCTTCTTTTCAGATGTAACTTTTAAATATTTAAAAGAAGTAGAGTAACTAGAGTTAGAGGAGACATCTGCAAAGGTGGAGGCTATAGTGTTAGCAATATCATTGAAAGTGGAAACAGTTTGATTATTATTGTGCAATATGGAAATTCGGTTAGTAGCAGAAATACCTGAACAGCGCCTCACCTTTTCCCACAATTTTTTGCTGGTAATAGACGATGAGATGCTTTCAACGTAGGTCTTCCACGAATCTCTCTGACTTCTGCGTAAGGTGCGCCTAAAGAGAGCCTTGCATTTTTTGTAAGTTTGGAGGTTTGCGGTGGTAGGATATCTTTTAAATATGCTAAAAGCTTTCCTTTTTTCTTTGTATGTTTTCTTACAGTCCTCATTCCACCATGGTTTGGTCTGCTTTCGAGGGCGACTCGAAGACTTGCGGATGGAAGCATCAGCAGCTGAAATTATTGTATTTGTGATGAGAGATACTGCATCATCGATATTACGATTTTTAACCATATTTAATGTGATATTTGCGAGGTTGCTATAAGAACACCAGTCAGCAGAATCAAGAAGGTACCGTGAAAGGTGGGGGTAGGAGATATTAGAGTGAACATGAGTAAGTACTATTGGGAAAATGATCACTGTTGTGTAGATACGAATCAACTGAATAATTCCACAAAGGGAAGATAGTTGGAGAGCAAATAGCAAGATCGATGTTATGGAACGTTCTGCTAGGAAAGTGGAAGTGGGTGATTTCGTTTGTGTTAAAAAGGCAAAGATCGTTGCCTGACAGAAAGTTTTCTATTAATTGACCACGCTTATTTATATCACGGCTACCCCATAGAGGGCTATGCCCATTTAGATCACCCAGGAGGATGATAGGTGGTGGAAGCTGGTTGATCAGGTTATTTAAGGACAGTTTACTAATTGTTGCGCTTGGTGGGAGATAGATGTTGCATACGGTAATTAGTGAATTTATATAGATTTGAACGGCAATAGCTTGAAGTTCGGTAGTTACATTTAAAGGGGTAACAGGGTACTGGTGAGAGACAAATAGCGCAACTCCGCCAGAAACCCTATCGCCGGAGACATTGTCTTTCCTGAATGTACTGAAGTATCGAATGTTAGCTGACTGAGTTTCACGGAGAAGAGTCTCCTGCACAGCAATGCACGCGGGGTGATAAACATTAATGAGATCCCTCATCTCAGAGGCGTGCTGCTTAAAACCGTGACAATTCCAGGACAGCAGAGACATGATGAAAAAAAAAGAGAGAGGACTAACGTGGAGCGCTGCGGGACACAACCGTCTCTGAGTCCGCCGAGTTATCAGTTAACATGCCCTCATCACTGGAGGACACAAAGAGTTTGACTGGATCTTCAGACTCCTGAGAATTAGGAGTCACTTGAGGGGGGACTTTTAAGAAATCGGCTTTAGACAGTGGTTTCTTCGTACGTTTGTCAACGAACTGTGGTTTTTTCTTTTTTAAATTCGCAGGAGGGTTGTTCGGTTTTCCTATTTTGTAAGCTCGATCAACGTTGCTTTTCTTGGTGTTGGAGGTTGAGTTATCAGGAATTACGAATTTGGAAGGAAATTCTGTAGTAGGGAGTTTATTGATTATTTTACTTTGAGACAGATCTGTTTGAGTCCCACAAGATTTCATAGTTTTAGAAACAAGGGCAGAGGAGAAGGAAACTCCAGGCTTTGGGCAACGAGATGCAACTATTTTTCGGGCTTCCGGGTATGAAATATTGTTTTTCAGTTTTAGGCTTTGAATTTCTTTTTCGAATTGCCAGATCGGACAAACGCGGGAGAAAGAGGGATGCGCGCCTTTGCAGTTTACGCATAGAGGTGATTTAACACAGCTCTCCGAGTCGTGACCGACTTCTGCACAACGAGCACAGGTAACGGATCCACGACATGACTGCTTGGAATGTCCAAATCGCTGGCACTGAAAACAACGAAGAGGGTTTGGAATGTAGGGGCGGACGGTACATTTCAAGTAAGCGGCATATAAGTTACAGGGGAGCTTTGGACTATCAAATGTAAGTATGAGATGTTTGGTTTTGATGGGTTGCCCGTCACGACGAATAGTTATTCGACGAACAGAAACAACACCTTGACTCTTAAGATTTTCCAGGATCTCATCCTCTGGAACGTTATATAAATCAGATTCGGATATGACACCTTTTGAAAAGTTCAGTGATCCATGCGGAGAAATTGAAACTGAAAATGCACCTAAAGTATTACGGGAAGATAAGGACTTAGCTTGGGTAGAAGAGGAAACTTGTAACAGTAGATCGCCAGATTTAAGTTTTTTAATTGATTCAACATCACCAATTACGGACTGTATTGTTTTATGAATGAGGAATGGAGAAATAGAGCCAAAACTTCCTTCTGCATTATTTTTAACAATAAAATACCTAGCTTTTTCACTAGCAACATGTCTAACATGGTGCTCTCCGGTTGGAGAGAAAATTTGGAACATTTTGAGAACCCATAATAGAAAAATTAAACTTCGGATCCCGACGGCACCACCCACCACGGAGCCCAACGAGGGGATGCAGAAACCTGCACCAGTGCTAGCCGGGATCTATACGATCACAGGTACCAGAAAGTACACCGATCACTTAGTCCAAGCCGAAAACCGACCAGCCGATTGGTACATGTGGACCAATATGTACCTCCCGTTTACACGAAGCCGAGGCCAAAGCAACGTGTTGGAAACTCCCCGCCAAAAAGGAAATTCCATAAAAGATGATTTCGCCCACGGGAAGTCCCCTCAATTACCAGGATCCTCATTTCCGGGGACACGGGTCTCCACGCACGGCAAACACGTGGGCAGTTAGAACGCCAAGAGGAGCTAGAGACAACAGAGCGGAAACAGCTACTCAAGGGGTGCCCTCACCTCAAAAGAGGAAACCGCAACGAGGGAGAAAGATAAGAATAAAGTAGAAGGGGAGAGGAGAGTAGAAAAGAAAAGAGAAAAGATCGCTGGGGTACCTCGGGATTGCGAAACCCGTGTTTACCTGAAGTAGGTAAACCCCCTGAGGGGGCTT
>JAGEOH010001596.1:0-12500 GCA_032207245.1 Pardosa pseudoannulata | reverse complement strand
TATCTATCTATTTATTTATATATCTATCTATTTATCTATCTATCTACATCCATCACATCCATCATCCATCCATCCATCCAAATCCATCATCCATCCATCCATCCATCCATCATCCATATATCCATCCATCCATCCATCATCCATCATCCACATCATCATTCCATCATCCATCCATCCATCCATCCATCCACCCATCCAACATCCATCCATCCATCCATCCAACCATCCAACCATTCATCCATATATCCATCGATCCATTCCATCCATCATCCATCGATCCATCCATCCATCACATCCATCCATCCATCCATTCCATCCATCCATCTATCCATCCATCCATAAATCCATCCATCCTCCATCCATCCATAAATCATCCATCCATCCAACCATCCATCCAACCAATCCATCATTCAATCCATCCATCCATCCATCCATCCATCCATCCATCCATCCATCCATCCATCCATCCATCTATAAATCTATCTATCTATCTATCCATCTATCTATCCATCATCCTTCCATCCATCGATCCATCAATCCATCCAACCAGCCAGCCAGCCATCTATCTATCTATCTATCATCATCTATCTATCATCATCTATCCATCTATCATCTATCCATCCATCTATCATCCATCTTTCCATCCATCGAACATCCATCTATACAATCCATCCATCTATCCATCCTACAACATCTATCTATCTACATCTATCATGTATCCATCTATCTATCCATTTATCATTCCATCATCATCCATCCATCCCATCATCCATCCATCATCCATCCATTATCATATCATATCAATCTATCTATCTATCCATCATCTATCCATCTATCCATCTATCCATCTATCCATCTATCCATCCATCTATCCATCTATCCATCTATCCATCTATCCATCTATCCATCCATCCATCCATCTATCCATCCATCAATCCATCCATCAATCCATCAATCCATCCATCAATCCATCAATCCATCAATCCATCTATCTATCTATCTATCTATCTATCTATCCTCAAACATCTATCTATCCATCATTTTTATCACTATTCTATCTATCATCAATCATCTATCTATCCATCTATCCATCCATCATTCATCCATTCACCCATCCATCCATCCATCCATCCATCCTCCATCTATCCATCCATCATCCATCTATCTATCTACTATTTATTTATCTATCTATCTATTTATCTATCATCTATCTATCCATCATCTATCCATCCATCATCCATCCATCCATCATCATCCATCCATCCATCATCATCCCTCCATCCATCCATCCATCCATCATATATCCATCCATCCATCCATCCATCCACCCATCCACTCATCCAATCCATCATCCATCCATCCATCATCATCCAACCATTCAACATCCATCCATCCACATAACATTCATCCATATATCATCATCCATCGATAACATCCATCCATTCATCGTCCATCATCCATCCATCCATAAATCCATCCATCATCATCCATCCAAAATCATCCATCATCCATCATCCATCCAACCATCCATCCATCCATTCATCCATCCTTCCATCCATCCATCCATCCATCCATCCATTTCATCCATCCATCATTTATTATATCTATCATCTATCTATCCATCTATTTATCTATCATCTTTCATCATCCATTTCCATCCATCCAACCATCCATCATCCATCCATCCATTTATATATCATCATCATCATCCATCTATCATCCATCATCTTCCATCACATCCATCATCATCCATCATCCATCACAACATCTATCATCATCATCCATCTATATATTCTATCTATCATCTATTTCATCTATCCAATCCATCACCATCCATCAAATCCATCCATCAATCCATCATCTATCCATCCATCACATCATCTTCCATCATCAACCATCCATCCAATCCATCCATCCATTCAATCATCATCATCATCTATCCATCTATCATCTATCTATCTATCATCTATCCATCTATCCCTCTATCATCAATCTAGCATCAATCCCTCAATCAACATCTATCAATCTATCTCATCTATCCATCTATCCATCCATCAACAATCCATCCATCCATCCATGTATCAACATCATTTATTTATATTCATCATTTATCATCATCTACCAACCATCATCATCATCATCCATCCATCCAATATCACATCCATCCATCCATCACATCCATCATATCCAACATCATCCATCATCCACATCACATTCCTCAATCATCCATCCATCCATCCATCCATCCACCATCCATCATCCATCCATCCATCCATCCATCCATCCAACCATTCATCCATATATCTATCATCCATCTATCTATCATCCATCAATCCATCCATCCATCCATTCATATATCATCCATCCATCCATTAATATATCCATCCATCCATCCATCCATCCATCCATCCATTATTAATCCATAAATCATCCATCCATCCATCTATCTATCTATATTTCATCCACCCATCTATCATCCATTCATCATCATCCATCAACCACAACATCATCTATCATCTATCTATCTATCACTATCATCATCTATCATATCAACTATCCATCATCCATCCATCTATCCATCCATCTTTCCATCCATCCATCAAATCCATCACCTATACATCCATCCATCATCACATCCACAATCATCATCCATCTATCATCATCTATTATCCATCTATCATCCATTTATTCCCATCATCATCCATCCATCCATCCAATCCATCCATCCATCATTTATATATCAATATCAATCATCATCCATCATCAATCCATCATTCATCAATCCATCATCCATCATCCATCCATCCATCATCACCATCATCTATCTATCTATTCATATATCATCTATCATCATCCCATCCATCATCATCAACTTTCATCCATCAACAACATCCACATCCATCCATCCATCATCATCCATCCATCCATCCATCTATCATCTATCTATCAATCTATCTATCATCATCATCATCTATCCATCATTTTATCTATCACCCTCTATCAAATCATCATCATCATCCATCCATCAATCCATCCATTCATTCATCCATTCACAAAATCCATCCATCCATCCATCCATCCTCCATCAATCCATCCATCCATCATCTATCAAATTTATTTATATATCATCTATTTTATCTATCAATCTACCATCCATCCATCATCAACATCCATCCATCCATCCAACATCCATCATCCATCCATCCATCCATCCATCCCTCCATCCATCCATCCATCCATCCAAATCCATCCATCATCCATCCATCCACCCATCCATCATCCATCTATCATCCATCCATCATCCATCACCCATCCATCCATCCATCAATTCATCCATCCATCCATCAATTCATCCAAACCATCACATCATCAATCCATCATCCATCATTCATCCATCCATCCGTCCATCCATCCATCCATCATCACCATCCAATCTCATCATCCATCCATCCAACCATACATTGAATCCATCCATCCATCATCCATCAACCATCATCCATCATCAACATCACATCATCTATCATCTATCCATCATCATCCATCTATCTATCCTTCATCCATCCATCATCATCCATCCAACCATCCATCCATCATCTAACCATCCATCATCCATCCATCCAACCATCTATTCCCATCATCAACTATCATCAATCTATCATCATCCAACATCTATCCATCTTCATCCATCATCCATCACCATCAATCATCCATCCAACCATCCATCCATCCATCAACCATCATCCATCCATCATCAAACTATCCATTTATCATCCATCATCTACTACCTATCCATCCATTCAACATCCATCTATCACATCTATCACATATCATATATTCATATATATCAAATATATATATATATCATCAAATTTCTATCAATCAAAATCCATCCATCAACCATCCATCCATTCCATCCATCCATCATTTATTCCATCCATCCAACACCCATCCATCCATTCATCCATCCATCCATATAAATTATCCATCCATCCATCATCAATTTATCCATCCATCTATCATCCTCATCTATCATCTATCTATCATCATACATCATCATCCATTCCATCCATCCATCCATCCATCATCCATCCAATCAATCATCATCTGCATCCATCCAACCATCAATCCATCCATCACATCCATCCATCCATTCATCATCCATCATCATCCATTCATCTAACAACATCTATCACCATCTATCATCTATCTATCTATCTATAAATCCAGCCATCCATCCATCCAACCATAAATCCATATCCAAACCATCATCCATCCATCATCATTCCATCCATTAATCCATCCATCCACCCATTCAACAATCCATCCATCCATCCAAACATAAATCTATCAATCCAACGATCCATCCATCCATCCATCCATCATCCATCCAAATACATCCATACATCATCATCAAACATCTATCATCATCTATCCATCTATCAACATCAATCCATCCATCATCCATTCATCATCATCATCCATCCATCATCCATCCATACATCCATCCATCATCTACTAACTATCTATCTCTCCATCATCCAATATCATCATCCATTCCAACCATCCATCCATCCATTCAACCATCCATCCATCATCATCATCCATCCATCATCCATCCATCATCAATCCACCTATCCATCCATTCATCCATCCATCCATCCATCCAATCATATCCATCCATCCATCATCCATCATCCATCATAATCATCATCATCTCAATCAATTCATCTATCCATCCATCCTACAATCATCCATCCATCCATCCATCCATCCAACATCCTAACATCATCACATCATCCATCCATCCATCCATCCATCCATCCATTCATCCATCCATCCATCACCATTCATCTATCATCTATCACTATCCATCTATCCCGTCTATCTATCATCATAAAACCACATCCATCCATCCAAACATAAATCATCATTCATCCATCCATCATCCCATCCATCCATCCATCCATCCATCAATCCTTCCATTCACCATCCATCACATCATCATCATTTCTATCATCATCACCACATCATCCATCCATCATCCAAAATTAATCCATCCATCCATCCATCCATAAATCATCACATCCATCAAATCCATTCATTTAAATCCATCCATCCATCCATCCATCCATCCATCACATCAATCCAACATCTATCCATCCATCCATTCTTCCATCCATCCATAAATCCAACCATTCATCCATTCATACATCCATCCATCCATCCATCCATCACATAATAACATCTATCATCCATCATCCATCCATCAACATCCATCCATCATCCATCCATCATCCAACCATCATCCATCCATCAATCTATCTATCTATCTAACAATCTATCCATCAAATATCTATCAATAAATCCAGCCATCCATTTCCAACCATAAATCCATCATCATCCATCCATCCATCCTTCCAACCATCCATCAATCATCCAACCATCCATCCATCATCATCAATCATCTATCTATCTATCTATCATCCATTCATAAATCCATCCATTCATCCATCCGTCCATCATAATTCCATCCATCCATTCATCCATCCATTCATCATCCATCCATCCATCCATCCATCATCCATTCATCCATCCATCATCCAACCATCTATCCATCCATCATCTATATATCATCATCTATCCATCCATCTATCTATCCATCTATCCTTCCATATATCCATCAATCAATCTATCCATCTATTCAACATCCATCCCACCATCCATCCATCATTTCCATCCATTTTTATATAATCCATCACACATCCATCAATCCAATCCATCCATCATCCATATCCATCATCCATTCCATCCAACATCCATCCAACCAACCAACCATCCATTCATCCACCCAACCATTCATCTCATATATCCATCTATCCATCACCATCCATCCATCCATCCTTCCATCCATCCAACAAAATCCATCCATAATCCATCCATCATCCATCATCCCAAATCATCCCAACCATCCATCCATCCATCCAACCATCCATCCTTCCATCATCCTTCATCATCCATCCATCCCATCCATCATCCATCATCCATCCATTTAAAAATATTTATCATCCATCATCATCCATCATCATTCCATCATCATCCATCCATCCATCCATCCATCATCCAATCCATCCATCCATTTTAAATCTATCTATCTATCTATCCATCATCTATCCATCATTCATCCATCATCGATCCATCGATCCATCCATCCATCATCAGCCATCATCTATCATCTATCTCTCTATATATCATCTATCCATCTATCCATCCATCATCCATCCATTATCCATCCATCTTTCCATCCATCGAACCATCATTCACCTATCCATCATCCACATCCATCACATCATCTATCCATCCATCTATCTATCTATCTATCTATCAAATCCTCTATCATCTATCACCATCAATCACATCATCCTCAAATCTATCAACTATCAATCATTTCATCCATCATCCAAATCCATCATCCATCCATCCATCCATTTCATCTATCATTTAAAATCATCTATTTATCATCTATCACCTATCCATCCATCTATCATCCATCCATCCATCCATCCATCAAAACCATCCATCTATCCATCCATCCATCCATCCATCCATCCATAAATTCCATCATCCATCCATCCATCATCCATCATTCACTCATCCATCATCATCCATCCATCCATCCATCCAAATCATCCATCATCATCAAATCCATCCATCCATCCATCCATCATCCATCTTATACATCCATCCATTCAATCATCCATCATTCATCCATCCATCCATCCATCCATATCAATCCATTCCATCCATCATAAATCAAATCCATTCATCCATCTATCATCTATCATCATCTATCATCAATAGATTCACAATATCATCATCATATTCATCAAATCATCATTCATATAATCATTTATCTATCATCATAAATCCATCCAATTCCATCCATCCATCCATCCATCCATTTATCCATCATCCACAACCACAATCCATCATTCATCCATCATCCAATAAATATCCATCCATCCATCCATCTATCCATTTATCCATCCATCATCAACAATCATCATCATCCATCATCATCCATCATCCATCATCCATCCATCCATCCATCCATCATCCATCCATCATCATGCATCCATCCAACATCATCCATCCATCCATCAATCATCCATCCATTCATCATCATCTCATCGATCCATTCATCTCAATCTATCTATCATCCATCATCCATCTATCATCTATCTATAAATCCACATCCAAATCCAACCATCAATCCATATCAAACAACATCCATCATCTCATCTCCATCCATCCATCCATCCACATCCATCCACCAATCCATCCATCATCAACCATAAATCTATAATCATCATCATCCATCATCAAACATCATCCATACATCATCATCATCATTCATCACAATCCATCATCATCCATCATCCATCTATCCATCCATCATCATCATCCATCATCATCCATCCATACATCCATCCATCATCATCAACTATCATCATCCATCATCATCCATCCAACCATCATCAATCCATCCAACCAATTCATCCATCCATCCCTCCATCCATCATCCATCCATCCATCCATTCATCCATCACATCCATCATCATCCAATCATCCATCCATCCATCTATCCATCATCCATCCATCATATATCTATCTATCTATCAAATATCATTATCATCTATCCATCCATCTACAATCATCCATCCATCCATCCATCCATCACCATCATCCATCAACCATCCATCCAATCATCCATCATCCACAATCCATTCAATCCATCCATCCATCATCCATCATCTATCATCTATCTATCATCTATCCATCATCCATCTATCATCTATCCATCCAAATCATCCATCCATCCACCATCATCCATCCATCCATCATCAATCATCTATCCAATTTTCCATCCATCACATCCATCCATTCATCATCATCATCCATAACATCCACATCATCTATCCCATCCATCATCCATAAATCTATCTATCTATCATTTTCATTTATCATCTATCCATCATCCTACAATCATCCATCATCCATCCATCCATCCATCCATCCATCATCAGCATCATCACCATCATTCATCCATCCACTATCCATCCATCCACTCATCCATCCATCATCATTCCATTCAAATCCATCATCATCAAACATCAATCCATCATCATCAACATAAATCACATCCATCCATCCAACCAAAAATCCATCCATTCATCCATCCATCCATCATTCATCCATCCAATCAATTCCAACCATCCATCTTCATCCATCCATCATCATCATCAATCATCATTTCATCATCAATCTATCCATCATCCACATCCATCATCCATAAATTAATCCATCCTTCCATCCATCCATCAAATCATCCACATCCATCCATCCATCCATTCATCATTTTAAATATCCTTCATCATCCATCTATCCATCACCCATCAATCCATCCATCATCCATCCATCCATTCATTCCATCCATCCATCAATTCAACCATCATCCATCATTCATCCATCATCATCCATCCATCATCATCATCTATCTATCCATCTATCCATCATCAACCACATCCATCATCATCCATCATCCATCCATCATCCATCCATCAAATCATCAATCTATCTATCATTCATCATCAAATCTATCAATCAAATCATCAATCCATCATCCAATTCAAATCCATCCATCATCATCCATCCATCCTTCCAACCATCCATCCATCATCCATCATCCATCATCTATCTATCTATCATCAATCATCTATCCATCCATCCATAATCATTCATCTATCCATTCATCATAACCATCAATCATCCATTCATCCATCCATTCAAATCCATCCATCCATCATCCATCATCCATCATCAATTCATCCATCCAATCCAACCATCTATCCATCATCCATCTATATATCTATCAATCTACCATCCATTCTATCATCCATCATCCTTCCATCATCCATCATAAATCATCCATCATCCATCACCATCCAACCATCTTCCAACCATCCATCCATCATCCATCATCCATCCACATCCATCCATCCATCCACCCATCCACCCATCATCCATCCATCCATCCATCCATCATCCAACCATCCAACCATCCATCCATCACAACCATTCAATCATCAATCCATCATCCATCAATCCATCCATCCATCCATCCATCCATCACTTTGTCCATCCATCTATCCATCCATCCATAAATCCATCCATCCTTCCATCCATCCATAAATCTATCCATCCATCCATCCATCATCCAACCATCCATTCATCATTCATCCATCCTTCATCCATCCATCCATCCATCCATCATCAATCCATCCATCCATCCATCCATTTATATATCATCATCTATCATCCATCTATCATCCATCCATCCATCCATCGATCACATCCATCCATCATCCAGCCAGCCATTCATCCATCCATTTATATCTATCAATTATCTATCCATCATCATCCATCTATTCCATCCATCATCATCATCATCCGTCATCCACACATCAATCTCCATCATCTCTCATTATCATCATCCATCATCCATCCATCTCATCCATCATCCATCCATCTTTCATTCCATCAACCATCCATCCAATTCCATCATCCATCCATCAAATCATCCAACATCCATCAACCTTCATCTATCCATCCAATTCATCATCATCTATCTATCATCCATCTATCTATCATCATCATTCTATCACTATTCATCATCATCATCAATCTCATCTCATCCATCTATCCAACATCCATCTATCCATCATCCATCCATTATCATCATCTATTTATTTATATATCTATCATTTATCTATCAATCATCCAATCCATCTATCCATCCATCATCTATCCATCCATCCATTCCATCACCATCCATCATCCATCCATAATCCATCCATCCATCCATCCATCCACATCCATCATCCATCTATCCATCCATCCATCCATCCATCCACATCCATCCATCATCCATCAAATCCATCCAACCATTCATCCATATATCCATCTTCCATCCATCCATTCATCGATCATCACCATCCATCCATCCATCCATCCCTCCATCCTTCATCCATCCATCTATCCATCAATCAATAATCCATTCATCCTTCATCCATCCATAAATCTATCCATCCATCCATCATCCATCAACATTCATCCATCCATTCATTCATCCATCCATCCATCCATCCATCCATCCATCCACCATCCATCCATCATAATCTATCATCATTTCATCACATCTATCAATCCATCAATCATTCCATCCATCATCCAACGATCCATCCATCCATCCACACATCATCATCATCATCATCTATCATATCATCAATCCATCATCATCCATCATCCATCCATCATCCATCCATCTTTCCATCAACCATCCATCACATACAACCATCCATCCATCTATCATCCTACCATCAACTATCTATCATCATCAATCTATTTCCATCTATCATCCATTTATCATCATCCATCATCCATCCATCATCCATCCATCCATCCAGCCATCCATCCATCCATTTATATATCAATCATCTATAAATCCATCATCTATCCATCTATTCTTCCATCCATCACGATCCATCATCCATCCATCCATTCCATCCACATCATCTATCAACTATCTCAATATATCTATCTATCCATCTATCCATCATCTATCCATACACCATCCATCCATCCATCTATCCATCAACCATCCATCCACCTATCCATCAATCATCCATCTATCCATCCATCCATCCATCATCATCTATCATCTATCATCATCAATCTATCTATCCATCTATCATCATCTATCCATCATTCTATCTATCTATTCAATCTATCTATCTATCACAATCATCATCCATCATCCATCCATCCATTCATCCATTCACCCATCCATCCATCCATTCATCCATCCTCCATCATCTATCCATCATCCATCTATCATCATCATTTCAATTATATATCTATCATTTATCATCATCACAATCCATCCATCATCCATCCATCCATCCATCCATTCATCCATCCATCCATCATTCCATCATCCATCCATCCATCATCCATCCAATCCATCCATATATCCATCCATCCATCCAAATCCACCCATCCACACATCCATCAACCATCCATCCATCACAATCCATCACACATCCATCCATCATCCATCATTCAATCCATCCATCCAACCATTCATCATATATCCATCGATCCATCATCCATCCATCAACAATCTATCCATCCATCATCTATCATATCTATCTATCTATCCATCCATCTATCTATCCATCTATCCTCCATATACCATCAATAAATCTATCCATCTATTCATCCATCCATCACATCCATCCATCATTCATCATCATATATATCCATCCACCCATCCATCATCCATCCAATCCATCCACATCCACATCCATCTATCCATCCATCCATCCATCCATCCAACCAAACAACACATCCATCCACAAACCATTCATCATATATCCATCATCCATCATCCATCCATCCATCCATCCTATCCATCCATCTATCAAATCCATCCAAAATCCATCCAACATCCATCCATCCATAAATCAATCCATCCATCCATCCATCCATCAACCATCCATCCATCCATTCATCCTTCCATCCATCCAACATCCATCCATCCAATCCATCCATCCATCCATTTCAAAAATTTATCATCCATCAATCTATCCATCATTCATCCATCCATCATCCATCCATCCATCAAACCACAGCATCATCCATCCATTTTTATATATCATCACATCACCATCATCTATCCATCATTCATCCATCCATCATCCATCATCCATCCATCCATCCATCACATCTATCTATTCATTCATATATCTATCAATCATCTATCCATCCATCTATCCATCCATCTTCCATCCATCATTCCATCCATCAACCATCCATCCACCTATCCATCCATCCATCCATCATCATCCATCCAACATCCATCCATCATCTATCATCAATCTTTCATCATCCTCATCATCATCAACATCATTCACATCATTCAATCTATCATCTATCAATCTATCTCTCATCCATCTATCCATCCATCCATCTATCCACCATCCATCATGTATCATCAATCATTTATTTATATATCTATCTATTATCTATCTATCAACATCCATCATCTATCTATCCATCATCCATCCATCCATCCATCCATCTATCCATCCATCCATCCATCCATCATCCATATATCATCATCATCCATCCATCCATCCATCCAATCATCATTCACTCATCCATCTATCCATCCATCCATCCATCATCCACATCCATCCATCCATCCATCATCCATCCATCATCCATCCATCATCATCATCCATTTATCATCCATCCATTCTATCCTATCCATCATTCATCCATCCATTCCATCCATCATATCATCCATCCATCCATCTATAAATCATCCATTCATCCATCTATCATCTATCATCTATCATCAATAAATAAAATATAATCAT
>JAGEOH010001595.1:0-16245 GCA_032207245.1 Pardosa pseudoannulata | reverse complement strand
ACTGATCCATAGACCAGTCGCGATGTTCCCGGGTCCAGCGTAGGCGCAGTTGTCGATGATGCTTGGTCAGCAAAGGCACACGAGTGGGACGTTTGCTGAGTAGACCCATATCCAACAGTTACCGCTGAACATTGTGCTTCGATACTATTCTACTTGGCCCTGCATTGTATTGGTTTGTCAGTTGAGCCACTGTCTGGCTCCGGTTTTGCTTCACCATTCGAGATAGTATCCGACGACCTTTTTCTTTGATAACGTGTGGACGTCCAACACCATGTCGTCTACTGCTGGTTTCACCGTCATTCATCCACTTTGCATATGTACTAACAACTGTAGATCGCGAGCAACCCACGAGTCGTGCAGTTGCGGGAGCTCCCACTGCTTACAACGATCTCGCCTCATTATCGTAAATTGAATATAGAAAACTTGCATATAGCCTGTCATATGACGGGATCATTAAAATTTTTAATTTTCCAGAATTGTAAAGTACCCTATGAGACGGTAAAAAGTAAAAATGGTTTGTTTTTTGGCTGAGAATTATCTGATACACGCTCAATAATTTGTTTATCTTTACTGACTTTATGTTGGTTGCCGACCTTAATTTATCTTGTCATATTATGTGATAGGATAGACAGGAGAGGTTTCAATTTTGACAGCGATTATTGGGCGGTATTTATGAATAATGTCCAAAATTTAGCGAATCGATGGCAAACCGTGTGGTTATGAATAAAAAACAAACACACAAACGAACAAACTTCTTAATTTTCAAACATATATAACTCAAACGCTAGATATTTATTATTCCGGGAAATAGACTCCTAGACTCTTAGAAAAAGAATTTATTGTTAAAACCGGCGATAAAATTTTCATTGCAATTAAAAATAATCGATGATTAATTTTAAAATTATCACATATGTATCTAATCTATTATTTAGGCCAAATATAAAAGAAAATTATTTACGTAATATCTAAGTTCAGTGATAAAACGTATGAAAATAATGCAGACGATATTTAAATAATTTAAAATAAGAGATGATTAAATGAGATGGTTACAGGAATGACGTCATAGTGCTAGAAAAAAATGTTATTTTCATCTACTTATGTGATAAATTGATGAATTTAATCATCGCCTGCTCTTAACCGGGGAAAATAGGGCTCGAAATAATGTCATTATATGCTTAAAAAAGGTGGGAGGTTGTGGATTTCAAACGTTTCTAACTCTATCTCATCAAAAATCCAATATGGCTGCGTCTATCCATTCCAGATACAACAGCCAATAGACAAACAACAAACTGCCCTTCCGTTTGAAACTAAAGACAGAGATGTCATAATTTGAGAACTTGCCCTACTGCGTGAAATCGCCTTATTATATAGGGGATTATGTGACATCATATTTGACTTCATATGATGGGATCAATAAAATTTTTAATTTTCCAGAATTGTAAAGTACCCTATGAAGCAGGTAAAAAAAAAATGGTTTGTTTTTTTGGCTGAGAATTATCTGGTACACGCTCAATAATTTGTTTATCTTTACTGACCGCATGTTAGTTGCCAACTTTAATTTATCTTGTCAAATTACGTGATAGAATGGATAGCAGAGGTTTTAATATTGACAGTGATTCTTTGGCGGTATTTATGAATGCTGTCCAAAATTGAGCGAATCGATGGCAAACAGTGTGGTTATGAATAAAAAACAAATGCACAAACGAACAAACTTCTTAATTTTTAAAGAAATATAACTTAAACGCTAGATATTTATTAGTCCGTGAAATATACTCCTAGACTTTTATGAAAAGAATTTGTTGTTCATATTGGTGATAAAATTTTCATAGCAACAAAAAAAAGTCGATGATTAAATATAAAATTATCAGATATGTACCTAATCTATTAAAGTCAAATATAAAAGAAAATTATTTACGTAATATCTAAGTTCAGTGATAAAACGTATGAAAATAATGCAGACGATATTTAAATAATTTAAAATAAATGATTAAATGAGATGGTTAAAGGAATGACGTCATAATGCTAGAAAAAATGTTATTTTCATCTACTTATAATGTGATAAATTGATGAATTTAATCATCGCCTGCTCTTAACCGGGGAAAATAGGGCTTGAAATAATGGCATTAAACGATCGAAAAGGGGGGAAGGGGTGGATTTCGAACGTTTTTGAACTCGCTTTGAATTTTACTAACCCTAACTCATCAAGAATCCAATATGGATGCCTCTATCCATTCCAGGTCCAACCGCTTCATAAATTCGAGGACAGACGGACAGATAACTTCGACTATTATATAGGGGCTGATAGCATTCTTTAAATTTAATAAAACGTAAGATTACTTTTTAAAAAATTTAAATGCTTCAAATTTTAATCTTGTTCTTTTTCATTTAGTGATTAAAAAAAAAAATAATTCTAGATCTGATGGAATTTTTGAAAACTCTCTGATATTGAAAAACAAACTGATATTTTCTGCTAATTCCTGATGCCGATGATTAAAGCAGACATATACCTGACAAATATCTTACAGGGCCATAACTAGGCCCTTTACCGCCAGTGGCACAAAACTGGTCTGCTTCCCTGCCATCAAATATTGTAAGAAAATACATAAATATGTTATATATATATATATAATATTATTTTATATATATTATGTAATAATTTCAATATCTAAATAAATATATATTAATATTATTTTATATTCATTATTCTAGATCTTATTTCTTCTCTTTATATTAACCATATTTAAATAATTTAAACGAGGATGTTTTCATATTTACATATATTCTTTCTATATTAAAACAGTAATATGTGGCATTTTTTAATTATATTATAAATATAGGAAAATATCTGTAATATCAGCTATAATATATCTAATACACTTTTGCAGATGGCTCTAAATCAAAGGTTACTTTTTATAAGCAAAATATATATATTTTGGTCGTCTTCAGAAGGTTATTAATATGTATTTCTGATATGGTTAGATATCTTGAATTCTGTATGTATATAAGATGAAATAAAATAATATGACGACAATGTGCTTCTTTCGAACAGACGATTATATTATAGCATTATGGGCTGAGGAAAATAATAATTTCAAAAGAACTTTTCAAGTGTAAATTTTGGTTATATATACGATTACATGTATATATATATATATATATATATATATATATATATATAATATATTAATATATATAAAAAAATATATGTGTGTGTGTATATATATGTATATATATGTATATATATATATAATTATATATATGTGTTATATATATGTATATATATATATATATATGTAATGAGATACTTCTCGATTTCTATATAAAATATGATACCGTTTCAGCTAATTTATTAAGACAATTTGAAACGGGTTATTATCATTAACAAAACTGATATATAGCATGAAGTTTATGTAAGACATATATATTCAACATCTTAAAAAAAATATCTCTAGAGAAATCTGTCTCCTCATGTATTCCTTTTTATTTATTTCCTAAATTGTTTATGTATTTATAATATTCTTATAATGTAAGTGGTCAATTAAATTATTAAAAAAATAAAATACGCAGGATTTTTTATATATTTAAGTTTTAAATGAGAATTTTATTACACAACAATATACACACATATTATAGATATATATAATATATATATATATATTATATATATATATATATATATATATTATATATATGTATATATATGTATATATATGTATATATATGTATATTATAACATATTTATATATATATATACATATAATATATATAATATATATACATTTTTATATATATATTTATATATTATATATATTATTATATATATATACATAATATATTGTAGAGATCCGTTACATGACCCTAGCGAAAGAAGAGCGGAAGGTGACTGGACAATTACGGTTAGCGGCAGGTAGAAGCGTGCGGTCCTAACAATAGCCGTTTGTGTACTAGGTCCCGCCGACAAACCCACGACTTACGCTTAAATGGACGTAACTGAAAACTGTCACCACGTCAGCCAGCTCGTCTGCGGCTTTATCATGTCTGCTACTGTCAAAGGACTCGAGTAATAATTATTAATCGAGCGATGCTGTATTGTTCATCTGGGCTCCCGTTACTGGTACCGCAAAATGAATTTAAGTTGTTTGGGTCGGTTGACTTAAAGGCGACCTTTCGGCCACATCTGGAAACGGATCAGCTGATCCAGGCGGGGAGTTGACCGCAAGACTGCGTCACCCTGGGTCTGGTAGGTTCCGGAAAAATCACGTTGAGGGAACCGGGACCTCTATAAAAAAAGAGATTGGCTGAGTCAAGAAGGGGGCTTTTGTCTTGAGAGTTGCTTTGGAGCTCCAGGAGTCCACGTCTCTCCGATTGCCTTAGCTTGTTTGCTTTAGAGACCGCCAGCGTCTCTGTTTTTGCTTAAAAGTCGACTTTCTACGATCTCATTCAAGTTACCTTAATATTTTTTTCTACTTCGTTCATAGAAGTAGGTCTCTGAGAGTGACCCTTACTCTCATTTTGGATCGTCTTGCATCCTGAGTTTCCTCAACGAACTCCAGTTTGATTCGCACTCTGGGCGTTTGATCCTCAATATGGAAGTCGACTGTATTGATCGTCAGCCCGGAGGTTATGGTGTCAGCATTTCGTACCGGCCCTAATTAGAGCACTGTTCCAGTAGTCGAGAAGAATTAGCTTCACTGTACCCACGCATTGTAATTGTGTTAAAGATATTATCTCGTGATTATCTCAGCACGAGATCTCAGAAGATTTAGAATCTACTGAAACTTTTACATAGTTGTACATAATTATTCACTCGAATAAAATATTTAACCCTGGGTAAACGGTTGTCCAGCCTGTATCATTGACGGCCTAGTCTACCCCTAATTCAGGTCGTCACAATATATATATATATATATATATATATATATATATACATATATATATATATATATTATATATATATATATATATATTATATATATATATATATATATATATACATATATATACATATATACATATATATATATATTATACATATATATATATATATATATATATATATATATATATATATATATATATATATATATATGTGTGTGTGGTGTGTGTGTGTGTGTTTCAGGTCTAAAAAAGGTGTAATTCGAAATTACGTGAGTTAAAAATGATTTTAAGCCGAATGATGGCCGATTGGTTAGAGTGCTGGCCTTCGGTACCGGAGTTCGTGGGTTCGAATCCCACTGTGGGCATGGATGTTCGTAGCCGTTCGGAATCTACGTTAAGCTGTATGTCCCGGTTTCATTACCCCTCGTGTTGCAAAAACTAGACAGTAGAACTCCAAACCAAACCAAACAAACAAACAAAAAAAAAAAAAACGATTTTAACCTTCTAAGCGGTTGTCACGTACAATTCTGCCACATCAATGATGTCTCGAAAGCGGTTGTCACGTACAATTTTCAACCTCAAAACCGCTCCTAAAGTGGATATAACGTACAAATTTGCCACTTCATTCCCCCTTGGACTTTCACGGTAGGAGGGTCCGGTCTTTTGTTTGTGAATTGCACTCCTATTTGACTGACATTTATTGAGGGAAGCTCCCCTTCTGCCTGAAGCATAAAGACGGTGAAAGCTTTTCACTGCTTTGTATATCTCTATTTCGTTCGCTTTAACTGTATCTCTAATTGTGCCACTTATATGTCTTGGCTAACGTTTCGTAAAAAAAAATATAAATAAGTCTCTCAAAGAATATTTTTATCTGTACTTTTGTAATCCATTATTTCTTAAGGGATGATCTTCGAGACTTGACCAGCTTTATGTGTACATAAAATTAACAATAATTTTTAAAAATTTGGCAGATAATTCTGATGAGGCACATATAAAATACTCATATTAATGTATAAAATTCTAATTTTCTTTCCTTTTTATAAAGTAAAAAATTGTTATTTTAAGTTTCTACAACTTTTTTTTTAATTAGTTGAAAATTAAACATTTTTAATTCGACTTTGGGCTGTTTGTTTTTGTTAGACATAAATTTGTATTACTATATTTGGTATCGAATTTTGCACCAAATTATATATATATATATATATATATATATATATATATATATATATATATATATATATATATATATATATATATATATGTATAATGTATGAATTTTCGAAATTAAAGCTTAATATAAAAATATTTCTTTACGAAATTTCTGTTTCATCTCAATACATGCGAATTTAGAATATTTATTCTTGCATTGCTGCAGCATTTTTTTTATTTTTGAATATCCGTGTAAACAGCGGGATTGGAACCCTCACATATCAGTACCGAAAGAGAGCTCACTGCTATAGTGTAGTGCCTAGCGTACATTATGCTGCAGCGTAGAATATTTGGAAAGTGGATTTATGTAATTTTTCAGGGTAACATTTTTCGCGGGTGGGGTGATAAAATCCCTAACCTTATATGTAACTTTATCCTGCGAATTATTGAAATATTTCGTATTATCTCATTATTCAACTATATAACTCACATTAATTTTAAATTGGTTCTTCTATGGAAGATTTTTATTTTTGTAATCAATGTTCTATCAACAAATTTTAAATCTAAAGAACAAATTCAGGCAGACAAAATCCTTTTATCGGTACCAAAGAATGCAATTCTTAATTACGTGAAACCAACTCTCAGATTACCCCATCCAGTTGGCCTGTTTCTTGGTAATTGTTCCAAAATGTTCTCATTAGCAAAATCTATACATTTTAATTGATATTTTTAGGATATTTAATAATGTAATTACGGCTAAAAATTATATACAAAAACAAATAATTGTCAGCATTTTTGTGGCCATTTGATTAAATCTTTAAAATCTCCAATCTACTCCTCCCCAAGGATGCATTCAATGATTTTATATGAATAATTAAATGTAACCATCTGTTCAATTTTTAGAGCTTATGCAACGAATTAACTCATAAAATTAAAAGTTTTCTTAAATTTTAGTTGGATATAATTGAAGACTTCCAGAATATATTTATTTTAACTTTGAAACATTTTTAACTTTAAAACATATTTAATTTTAGTAACCACGAAGTTCATCTAACATTAAAATTAAAAAAAGAAAGAGTTGAGTATGTAGTATAGAAAACTATTTCTATTTTTTAGCATTTACTTTAATTTATTTAATAATAGTTTTACAAGTATAAATGTACCAGACTATTTATTTCCGGAATTAAAATTGTATAATTATTCTATAATACTCATAAGGGCCTTCGGCTTGATAAACACGATTCGGAAGGTGTTATAACATAGGATTGTACAAAAAAAGATCTGCTATACTTCCATTACATTGGGAGTCTTGTTATGATTAATGGAATCAATTTAAAAAACAACAGTAATTGCACTTTGCACAATGGATTGCCGAACGATGGCCGAATGGTAAGGCGCTGCTTTTTTGTACTGAATCTGTGGTTTTGAATCCAACATGCGGGCATGAAAGTTCGTAGTCGCTCAGAATTGGCTCTAAACTGTAGGCTTTGGTCTCATTAACCCTGAAGTAGCAAAATAGTAGAGAGTAACCACACTTAACATATACACTGGTTTATTATAGGTCGGGGTTACTGCAGTCATTTCTTTGTAACACGATTGTTATAATAGGGATAAATACTAGAAGAAATTAAAAAACCTGTTAATAACGGATGCCTTATGTATCTACTTTATATTAAAAAGTAAAGCGGACTGAAGAATAGCTTGGCAGCTGATTAATGTTGTTTAGTCTTGTTCAAACATCTTGCTTTAAAAAAAAATCCTTTGTATAACGTGCATTGAGATGTTTTGCCCAATATTTTGAAAATAAAAAAACCTCGTTAAATACGCTTAAATATCTTATTGTGTAAAATACCCATTTCAGATAAAAAGGTTTATCACCCTATATAATGAAAATATAAGTTACACAGAAATTGGTATATAGTACAGTTAGTGGTATCAAAACTGGAAATTAGTAGGTGACGAATCAATCCCAGAAAATGCTTTTATTTCATCGGATGTTTATCAATGTAAAGTGACACTCCACAACAAAAGCCGTAGGCAAGGAGGGGTCGACTTGGGGAATCGGTCGCCTCTAAAATTCTAAAAGAATGTTGCGAAGACAGTCCTAAGTTTGTGTGTGCTCTATTTACCTAGTTATGCATGGATATAGAGAGACATGTTCTTAGAAAAAACCTTAAAAGTTCTATCTTTGACCATAAAAGTCTTGCTGGTCTGCTAGCCGGAAATAGAATGCTTCTACATCCCCCCCTGTGGTCATTCTTCCCAAGAAATGAAGCCTACTCATTTTCCGTAATCTATTGTTAGGATTTTCCTTTTAGTGCTTCATGGTGAGTTTTTGAAGACAGATTCTTATTTACAGAATAGCTCCAACTAAATTACTTTAGTTATTGTGTACAGCTAAATCGGAACAACATTTAAACTATGAAAGTTCATCACCAGAGAGTTCAGTGTCATACTGATATAAAAAAATAGATTTCATCAAAAAGTGCTTTTAAATACGTAGCATAATATTGATAGATAAGGGGAGGAAATATAAAGAAAAACCTATTAGAAATCGCCACTATTTTTTTTCTTTTGTATTTAAAATGGAGGTATATTTATTGTGATACCGTAACGAATAATAAAATTATAAATTTAAATAATCTAATATAATCTACGTAAAAGTTATAAAATTGTTGATTTTCATTGAAATATATCAATTAGTATTATTACTTATGAGTGGATCCTGCATGTATTAATTAATCTCCTTACTCATGAAAAACTATTACAACACATAGGAGCTTTGTTTATTTATAGTAAACCTCGTAGAAGCCTTTTAACTGAACTTGAAATAAAATACACTAATTGCATCAATATAAATAATTATTACTCTTCTAGTTACTTTCAATAGTTTAAAAGAGTCTATGATATAAATATATTTATTTATATTATAACTGCATTTATTACAATATTTTAAATAGAGATTTAGTTTGTTTTCGAGTTCTAAAGTTTACTGTTTTGCTGCACGAGAAATATTAATACCAGGACCTACTGCCTTCCTAACGGCTACGTACATTCATGTCAGCAGTGGGATTTGAACCTACGAGTTGTGGCACCGATGAACAGCGCCCTACCCATCGGTCATCGTCGTTCGGTCGTGGTGATGTAAAGATGTATATTTAGAAATTTGACAGTAATTATTAAAAACTTCGTAAATCATTAAGGCAAGCATATATATACCACAGAGGGAAAATGTTTCAAATTCTTCATTTTCTTTCCAAATTTTGATTTATCTTCTATTATACTTGTTTTTAAGTTAAAATTTAATATCATGTATAGTTTATTTCTTTTCAGTGTTTATTTTTACAATTAAATTCCTTGTGTAGATACTTCAGGACACGTTTTCAAAGCTTTAAAATTGTTCATCTTATCAATTTTTGTTGTTGTTGCAAAACTACATTTCTGTTATGATACTCAAAGGGGGTGTACGTGCATATCAAAACACATAGTTTTACTGGAGTATTCACAAATAATAATGTCGTTCCCCCTTGGTCCCTCTTTGAAAATACTTTCTGGCTACGGCCCTGCCCACAACTCATGCTCTCTTTAATATATCTGCCTATTTCCTACTATCGGCTGAGAGATTGTTTTTAATAATGAAAAGAATTAAAACATATGTCTAAAACAAGACTGGGGGTGAATAATTTTAACTAGCTTTGCTTTGTTTTCTGTTCATTGAAGCAAAAATAGTTTTTAATGTAAGGAAAAAACAGACTTATTAATTTATAGTTTTAAAGAAGTTAAAAACTTCATTGCAGTTTAATGTGAATGTTAATTGAAATACAATTTTTGCTGTAAATATTGCTATTGTTAAAATTTTTAATAGAAAATAGAGATGATTTTAATAATAAGCAATAATTCTTTTTTCTATTAAAACATTTCTCCATGTGTAATCAGTAAATTTTCTCGTGACCTCTTTTACGCGTCATGAATATTTTTACATGTAGCAAATCAAGTAATTTACAGTCACTTTCACTTTAAAACTATATATCAGGGTTCTCATTATTATACACATTCATATACACACATGTCAATATATGTGTTTATAAATACATGTATCTGTAATTAAAAAAAAATCATAATATTATTTACTTTCACTTTCTCCGAAAATCATATCTAAATACGGGATTATTTATGTTCTACAGATATTGCTTTTTCGTATCACTCTGAAGAGATAGAAAACACATACATAATATATTTATGCATACTCTTGTTTCTGTTTTATTTGCAATTTGCGATCAATTTTCCACCATTAGTAGTTACAATTCTCGAGGATTATTTTAAATTACCGACGAGTCTTCACACTTACTATGGGAAAGCAGGGCGGTATTGTGCACTTTCTCAGTAAGATTCAGTTCTTTGGAAATGTTGCCCATTGAATTATTTGATTCTGTTCGTTCTCCCCCTCCCCCCATGCAGTGCTGCTTGTTGCAGTCGTCTGTTAGCAACACAACCCTAAAATGCCTTGCACTCAAAAAGAAGTTTAGACCTTTTCTTTAACTTGTCATTAACTTTTCTTAGAGTTCAACATAAAAATATTTAGTGTTTCAGAAATAGAATTATTACGTGACTATTCAGATGAATTTTCTTCCTCTAAAAATGAACAGTAAGCTATATCACTAGAGAATGGGAGAGATTGGGGTACAGAGAATGCTTCTGTTTCTAATCCAAGATTTCCATTTAAGGGTAATTCAGGTTTAAAAGTCAATATATGAGATACTCAGGAGATGTCACTAAATATTTGAATCTTTTCTTCGATGGAGAAATTATATCATTTGTAGTAAAAAAAAAAAAAAAAAAAAAAAAAAAAAAAAATTCTTATGCACAACTTTTCTTAAATTAATATAGTAAATAAAGGATTATAAATATTTTTAGCTTTTAGATATAAATCATATAAATAGGAACTGTTAATGTTTAGCAAGGAATAAATAAGTAAATCGACATGTGTAAATTTCTATGAAATTCGATGACTTCTGTTTAATTTTAAGCATTAATATTTTTCTCACATTCACAACGTGAGTGCCACCTGGAAAAAATGACCCCCCTCCAGTCCAGAGTGGTTCTTGTACTTATATTGCACAATTTATTCTTTTGTTTTGTTTTTGTTTTTAACTAGATTTTCTTTCAGTTGTATTCTAAAATATAAAAACAATTATAATGTTTACAGTAATACTAAAAAAATTTTTTTTAATTAAAAACCTTTGAGAGGGTACCATATTTTTTAAACCGTGTATTTCATACTTGAATCGACCGCGAATATTAATCAATTGTTAAATCTTCAATATATTAATAGGTTTTTAGCTCACACGTCTGAGCTAAGAAATGATAATTAAAAAAGAGTATTCCAAATCTTACCAAATTTTCTTAAAATCTTACTGCAGTAACGATGAACTTACTTTAGAACGTGAGAACTATAGTTTTTAAAGAAATGCAAATAAATCATCAATGAAATCATTCCATCAGTATGATTGAAGCCCGCGAATTCCGGTTCCTAACATCAGCGCCCTACCCCTTCTGCCGGCATCCTACCCTATTATATTTTCACTCAAACTCAGAAAGTATATGATAGGTTAGAACTATGTACAAATATTGACAGAGATCAACACGATGTACATCCTATGTAATACAGATCATTTTTACCTAGAACTAGTTTTACGCTTTTACTTACCCTTAAAATAGCAGCAGAATACAAAAAAGTAGGAAAAATAAATAAGAAAAGTCCATAAAATTTAGCATTTACTCTTATTCTTACAAGGAACTTACAAACAGTCTGAATTATTCTATATCGGTCAGTTTATATTCTTAAAACTTTTAAAACTTCACAGAATAAAGGAAAATATACATGAATATATAAATATAAATTCAAATCCAACATATTATGTATGATTATTCTTTGTAGATTATTGTGTAATTAGAGTTATTCCTAATGAAGAATTTTTCATTTATAGTATAAAACTTTAAAAAAAAGTTATTCTAACATTTCAACGAAGCAGTATCACAGTAAATAAACTTCTCTTGTATTTCAATTATAACAGCATGATGTTTTACAATGTTCTAACATAACAGAGTAAAACACATTTAAACACATTCAGATTGAATTTGAAAATGTTATCTGTATAGACATATGGGATAGTATTTATATACCCAATTTATGAGCTATGTATATGGGACGCATTACAACTCCTAAAATCTTCAGCTTTTTAAAAGCAAAATTTGTATATTTAACA
This sequence comes from Pardosa pseudoannulata, assembly GCA_032207245.1. Taxonomy (NCBI): domain Eukaryota; kingdom Metazoa; phylum Arthropoda; class Arachnida; order Araneae; family Lycosidae; genus Pardosa; species Pardosa pseudoannulata. Next base: position 3,952 of record JAGEOH010001595.1, on the reverse strand, counting down.
AAATAACTTATGAAGGAAAAGAGGGAACATTAAAGTAGAATCATATTATTCTGTTATCAGCATCATTAACAGTAAATGATGTGTACATGTTATCAGTACATGATGCTAAAAGCTAAAAGCATAAAGATTTTAATGTTAAAAGTAAATGTTTAAAAGAAAACTTTAAAAATGTTAAAACACAACTATAAAACATTTTTTTTTTTTGTGAATCATAATGAGTTATATAAAACAGAATTAATTATAAAATAAGTTGTTTCAGAGATTTCACTGTTTTTTTTAATCTTGTTAAAACAACTATATTTAAAATAATTTTGTGTAATTTGTTTTTACATTTGTTTATTTATTTTTTTAGAAAACTTTTTTCGAATGTACGGAAACATTACTATTTATTGTAGAGAATTTTTCGTAATAACAGTACCCAATAAAAATTAATTGATGAAAGTTGGCAAACTATGAAAACACATGGTTTTTACTAAATATATATAAAAATTTTAAAACTACATTATTGCAGATTGCATAAAAAATATTTTCTAGATGCATGTGTGCATATTTAACCTAAAAACTGCGTTTTAAACACAGATGAGTAAAAGCAGTTTTTACTGATCGCCATGTAATAGCCCAGAAAATGAAAGAAAGAAGCTGTTTGGGTCAAATGGGAGATGGGGTCACTGTAGATAAGACTGTATTGTACTCCTTAGACATTGGAGACCCCCGAGGCAGTGACTCTGGGAAGTGCACAGGAAGTAAAGGGACAATACGGGAGGGCGTGTATCCCTTAGTCCATCCTAGCCGAAAAAGGGGGGTAGGAAAATTCTCTCACCGCTTTCGGAACAAACGAAGTAAAATTCTAGCGTATTTTTTGGAGACTTTTTTCCTCCGATGCGTTCCACTCGGAGGTTAATGAAAGAAGTGAAGACTACAGCTGACTTTATCAAGTGGTGTAACTACATTGAGGACATGAGGCAAAAAAGAATTGGCCGAAAATTTGAGAGACTACCAAACGTCGTACCAGTTGCAACCATGGAGGAAGAGACAGATTTAGTGTCTCTTATCCGTAGAATTGTACGCGAAGAGGTAAATCGATTAGTAAATCAAGTCGACGAGTTTCCGGACCCCTATTCCCAGCCGCTACAGACCGTCATCCAAGACGAAGTCGAAAGAGCTTTGGCGCCAGTGGTCGTAAAGTCTGCAGACGCCCAACGACGTCCCACGTATGCAGCCGCTGTGACGAGGAAACCTAGAAGTTCTGTCCAGAGATCAGCACCGCAGCCCAGGAAAACGGACCTATGGAGAACGACCGACAACAGACCAGTTTGTTTCCACTGTGGACGCCCTGGACACGTCGTACGCTATTGCCGTGAGAGGAAGGCCATTTTTGACGATTATCGAGCCCGCCGACAGAACTTCGATGACGCTGACGATGAGTTTCGCCGACCCAGCCCCGAACGCCGTTCTTTTCCTAGTCCTACTAGAGGCCGATCACCAACCCGTCGTTTCCGATCGCCGTCGCCATATCGTCGATCAGGTCAATCTCCAAGCCGTAGAAACGAGGAAAACTAAGCAGAGCGACCTTTCGAGGAGGTGAGGCCGCATGTTATGAAAATCCTCCATCGGCCGCAAGGATGACGGGTAACCACCTCGATGTTCTAGTAAATAATCAGCCGATCCGTGCTCTAGTAGATTCTGGAGCCTCGTTTTCTGTCGTCTCCGATAAGTTTCGTCGATCCTTAAAGAAAGTTATGTTCGCTGACGCCAAGAACACTATGCTGAAAGTCGCTAATGGCAATTTTGTTAGGCCACTGGGAAAATGTGTTCTGCGTGTCGTTATAAATAGACGTGAGCTGCCTGTTGAATTCATCGTCCTACAGCATTGTAGTCACGACGTAATCCTCGGATGGGACTTTTTGGAAGCTTCTCAAGCTGTGATAGACTGTGGCAGAAGTGAACTGTTGTTAGAAGATCCTGGCCAAGAAACCAAAGCACTAGACGCTTGGAAGGTGTATGCCACGAAGGACTACAAGCTTAAGCCACGATCCTTGACAAGAATAGCAGTATCAGGTTTAGATGTCGGAAGAAACATAAGCGTAATCGTGGAGGGCAATAGACACTTGCTGCTCGAAAGAAACCTTGCTACACCATCTATGGTATCCTTATACCATAATGGACGAAGTGAAATTTGGATTGCCAACATGCAAGCCAAAGATCAAGTCATTCCTAAAGGAATGTACGTAGGCGAAGCTGAGCTCCTGGATGAAGGGCAGATATGCGAGATTGCGGAAACAACAAAAAGTACAAGTACTCTGCAGGAGCCGACGAATTCCAATACAGATTATACAATGATGATATCCCCTGAGTTGAGCAGCGAAAGAAAACGCAAATTAGTCGAGCTCTTACAAACCTTTTCGGAAATTTTTACAAAAGCCAACAAGTCGACAGCCTCAAAGACAAATGTGAAACACAGGATCAATACGGGTGACCATGCTCCAATCTACCAAAGGGCTTACCGAGTTTCACCGACTGAAAGACGCATAATTCGCGAAGAAGTTCAGAAAATGCTTGATCAAGGTATTGTCCAGCCATCTGAGAGTCCGTGGTCATCTCCCGTCGTACTCATAAGGAAAAAGGATGGAAGCTGGCGTTTTTGCGTGGACTATCGCAAACTGAATAGAATCACGAAGAAAGATGTTTATCCTCTGCCCCGTATTGACGATACTCTAGACTGTTTAAAAGGCGCAAAGTTCTTTTCTTCCATGGATCTCCGATCTGGTTACTGGCAGATAGAAGTGGATGAAGCGGATCGTGAAAAGACTGCCTTTATTACTCCAGAAGGTTTATACGAATTTAAAGTCATGCCGTTTGGACTTTGCAATGCACCGGCGACTTTTGAAAGAATGATGGATAATTTGCTACGCCATCTTAAATGGACTATGTGCCTATGTTACTTGGACGACATAGTAGTTTTCTCAGAAAGTTACGAAGATCACCTTATCCGATTAAGGACAGTCCTGAAATGCATTCAACAAGCTGGACTCAAGCTTAACCCCAAGAAGTGCCTTTTTGCTGCTCAAGAAGTAAAAATACTAGGCCATCTCGTATCCAGTAGCGGTGTCCGTCCAGATCCTGACAAAGTGAGAGCAGTGACCAATTTTCCTACTCCGCAGAACTTACATGACGTACGAAGCTTTCTTGGGCTTTGCTCCTACTTCAGAAGGTTTATTAGAGGCTTTTGCTATATCGCCGAGCCCCTGCAGATGCTGTTGAAAGGCGATGCGAAATTTCATTGGGGTCCTGAAGAGGTAGAGGCTTTTGACAACCTTAAGAAGGCGCTTACATCTGATCCAGTATTGGGGATATTCGACGAAAGATGCCCTACAGAAATTCATACAGACGCCAGCGGATATGGTATTGGAGCAGTTCTGGTTCAAATTCAGAATGACGTGGAAAAAGTCATAGGGTACGCCTCTAGGACCCTGACAAAGGCCGAAAAAAATTATTCTACTACAGAACGAGAATGCCTTGCCGTCGTATGGGCTATCAATAAATTCCGGCCATACCTGTTTGGAAGACATTTTACCGTCGTGACAGATCACCATTCATTGTGCTGGCTTATGACCCTAAAGGATCCCTCAGGCAGACTGGCAAGGTGGGCTCTTCGACTCCAAGAACATAATTTTTCAGTAAAATACAAATCCGGTAGGAAGCATAACGATGCCGACGCTCTCTCCAGGAATCCAGTAGATGAAGAGACTGAGACGCAAGATCAATTTTTAGCTGTAACCACGAGTATAGACCTCGCTGTCGAGCAGAAGAAAGATCCAGACATAGCAAAAATGATCCTTCCGAAGATCGGCTCATCCACCGAAAATAAATTTGAGTTAATTGACGGAGTCCTGTGCAGAAAGAATTTTGATCCAGATGGAAAGACATGGTTGCCCGTCATTCCCAAACATCT
>JAGEOH010001594.1:10000-16292 GCA_032207245.1 Pardosa pseudoannulata | reverse complement strand
ATGTTAGTGAACTCAATGTCCTCCAATTTCTCAAACAATATCTCTCGGGGTGGCAACCAAGCTTATCTGTCTTCTGCTTGATCCATGTTTCAAAATTATGAGCAACCTTTTGTGCAAAGTCTTTCACCCCAGCGTTCTTTCACCCCAGCGGTGCTTATTAATAACCCATTTGCCTTAAAACGATTAGCGTATGGCTCTAATTGTGCTGTGTTTGTGCCAGTGGCATCAGATACAGCAGCAACAGTTTTAGTTTTATAATAGATGTAATAGTTTGCTCTGAATGTAGCTGATATATACGGACAAAAACTGATCTAACTAAATCAATTTAAAGAATCATAACTTGTTGATTGAAATCACAACTTAATAGTTAATAACATGAGCTTTATAATTCTTTACACGGAGTAACTAAGGCAATGATGATATTTTTAGGGTACCACCTATCCCAAACAAAAAAAAGTAACTCAAAAATATACGCTTTACTTTATTTAAGAATCAATCTGACCTGAACGTATGTAAGATATAGTTAGAAAGATTTTAATTTATTTCCCCTTTAACAACTTTTGTGGGTGTTCGTATTAAATGTGTATGTTATTAATTTTTTAAAAATATTTTTATTTTCAATATTTTTAAGTTAGTACCTTACTTATATTAGTATTTACTTCTATAGACTACCCGAAATTATATACCTTTGCACATATGTTATTTATCACCTGCCCTTAACCCTAGAATGCTATACTTCTATCTAAATCATGATTACTAGTCTGCAAGACAATTTAAAAACGAGGAGAAACAAGTAATGCATGATCTTTCATTAAAAAATATGTGAGTCATATTATATAAATTTTCTGGTTTTATATAATTATTGTTTTATTTACAAAACATGTCTGAGAGGTTAGAATGGTATTCTAGATTTAAATAAGAACGTAGAATTTTGACATTACATTTCCTTTTATAATAATGATACACTTTCTGTGAACAGTTACGATCCTATTTATACCAGTATAGAAATATTTTAATTTGAATTGGTAGTTTCTTTAACAAAATAGATTACAATAATAGAATAGTAGATTTTTTGAGAAACTAATTGATTATTACTTAACAAAACACAGAAGAAAAATTCTGCTCTATCTTAAAAAGTTTTCAAACACACACACTCACATATACGCAGAGAGAGAGACATGTACACTATACACTAAGTAATCTAATTTAATTGTAACGCTAATTCTTTTGCCATATAAAAATACGTATTTGAAATCGCCAAATATTCAGCTGTATTGATTTTCGGAAAAATTTAATATTGCATATTCATTATATTTCAAAACATTTTTCAAAGTTTAATAAAATCCGAACATATCCTATCAGCTTTTATTCATTGTTATGAATGCTGTGCATTTTTATGAATTTTTAGGGGTTACCTACGGGCATTTCTGATATCGAAAACTTTTTTAAAAACTAAACTAAATTCATAAAATTTACCTATACATTCTTTAAGTAATCGATATACATGTAGGTCAATGTTTTGCCTCGGGTTTTGAAGACATCATGTCTTTAGTTGTTCCCTATTATAGATATATGTTTTGAATTCAAGATTTTCCTCTAAATGCCCTTTTATAAAATATCTTATAAGATTCAAAGTTTCTGTAATATAACTTAGAGTATTTTGGTTGCATTATTTTCTTTTATAAATATATTTTTTTCTGTCTTTATTGTTATATTTTTATGCTATATTTAACTTTCTATAATTCAAATTTATATCCAAATTTTGTCTCCTATACACTAGCTTATTTTATCTAACAGTTCATACTTTCTTCTTTGAATTAATTTTGCTAAATCTTATTACTCAATTATATTAGAAAATAAGCGAAAGTTTTAAATTATAGTTAAATATAAAAGTTATTAGGTCGAAATGAATATATAAGAGCACAGAATGCTATAAAATTGTTGATCAATAAAATATATTTGTTTCAGTGGGGACGAAGTCTGATTTTCTTCCTGAATGCTCTCTCTATTATATATTTGCCAAAATGTTGGTTTCAACTTTCTTGCATATATAAAAATAAACTTATATAAAACTACCCAATTTGTGAAATTTATACGTAAAATGTTCTTCTCCATAGAGTAGAAAAAATATTTGTGTATTATGATCCAATTAAACAAATGTTTTCTAGCCCCACTAGAAGCTCTAATGGCTGGAATATAGAAAAAAATTAGACAATGTATTTAGATGGTAAAATATATGTTTATAAATTTTTCAATCTTATGAACGGTATTTCAAAAAATTATTAATATTAAATTATCAAAAATGAAGCAGAAACAACGAAATGTTTTGTTTCTGTTCCTTTCCTCAGAGCTAAGACATCAACTTATCAATCTTGCACTACAGTTTCTTATTAAGAAATAAACAAAATAAATATAACAAACAGTTGTATGAATGAGATCACTGTAGTTAAATACTTTTTGAAAAATCAAATTGAAGTAATTGTTTAGAATTTTTATTTTATTAGATTTCATACCCTATGCTCAGGTGGACGAGATTGAGAAAAGTTTTTGTTGTTTCTAATGCCACTTGGACAAACATGCATGATTGAGTCCTACACTCTTGCTACGGTTATTGTTGCTGACTGATTTTCCTTGTTTATTTATTTATGACAGTCTTTTACAAAAGAGTTCACTAAATATTGATACATAATGTTTAGCTGTTTCCGAATACCTCATTTCTTTCTAAATATCTTTCTAAAAATCTTTTATCACCTTTTATCCTTCTTTTATTTATTCTTTTATCGAAACCAGTGCAATGATATTCTCTACTCTTTTCCATGTTTAGTTAATAAAACTTACACTATTAAATCGCCTAAAAAGATGATGTCTTTCTAGCTGATTCAGTAGGAATAGTTTTAATAATGGAGTAAAAGGGGGTAATTTTAATAAGCTTCCTTAATAAGAATCTACGGCATCATGTTTCAATGGAAAAAGATATCAATCGTGTTAGATGTCTCAAATAGTTTTAAATCTCCACCTGTTTCAAACGTTAAAATTTAACGTGTCGTTTTTGTTTCTATGCCGCTTAGACAAACAAAGCACGAGTGAGACATACGCTACTCTTATTAAGACAAAAGGGTGAACCTTTTATTTTTTAACGAGCACCTCTAGAATGAAGTCTTTGTTCAAGTGGGTCCTCGCAATTTGGAAGCAGGGACCAAGCAGACGACCCATAGGCTGGCCTGTCACCCCTAAAGGTATTGTGTGAGACGTTGGAGGCCATTGTGACCATGAACCTAATTTAACTTGGTTCAGTTATCTTTAACGAACTCGGCGGATCTTAGTCCTGCTCGTGATCAGAATCCGCAACCTTCCTGAGACGAGATCGTTACTTCTGCCAACTCAGCTACCACGGATAGAAATTTTGTGGATAGATAATCAGTCGTAGGCAAGGTTTTATGTTTACATGACCGACATAATTTTTCAAAGTGGAATAAGAGGCAGAATATTATAGAAGATTCGAAAACATATAATATAATAGAAGAATAATATTATAATATTATAACTGAAGGAAAGGATTAATTTGGATAAATGTTTGGCAAAAATCTGTGTCTCATTTTCATTATTCTATTCGTATACATAGTTCTTTATTTTTTAATGTAATTTATATATTTATAGTTAATATTGGTGAGATAAAATTAAAAATTATTTTTTCAATTATTTAATATTAAAATCTTTAATGGTATAAATCAGATTTAAATTACTAAACTTGAATAGGGAATTCATATTTCTTTATTTTTAAGCTTACAAACATGTGGTAATAAAAGTAACAAATCAGCTGCGGGTGATAGTTACATAAAATGAATTTCTTAAAAATCCATTTTTCGTTTTGTTGTTCTTAAAGATATTTAAAGAATTAGCAATTTAAAATTTATATTTATGTATTTTAAATCACTCCTTTGTACTACTGCCTTTAATTTATCTAAAAAAAATTTTTTTCTCTTTACAGGTAAGATTTATTCTGAATACAGCCTATAGTGAGTATTAAAAAATTAATATTAGATTAACCCTCCTTTTCAAGTTTTATGCATTTTTGCTAGTTTTATGGATTTTTTATTGCGATTAATTTATGCAAAACAATGAAACAGTTTACAATATATTTGTCTATTACAATATATTTTTTCAATATATTGGTCGTCATGAATAGTTATTATTACATTTGTTTATTCCGATAGTGATTTGAATCCATATATAGTTCCGATACTCAATAGATTTGTTAAAAAATTAAATATAGGCGATGTATGTTTATGCAAAATGCAGCCTATATTTAATTTTTGCCTAAATATTTAATTTTTGCCTAAATTTAAACACTAAAATTGATTTATTATTATAATAATGCAAAACATTAAAACATATAACTTTTTGTTGATTATACATTACATTAATTCTATATGTTTAATTAATATTAATTATATATAATTAATAAATATTAATTATATAGTATTATTTCTTTCATACGGATATAATTATATTCTGTTATTTTAATAATTTCATAAAATATATAACAATTTTATGTTTCTATTAAAATGAATATATGATTTTAAAACTAAAATACTTATATTTTTAAAGCACTGCAAGATAGTTTAAATACTTTCTATTACTAAATTTCGCATTCATGGAACATGAATATTTGACTTATACCTATGTTCAGCGACATTAAGCTATGTTTCCCACGTCAGCGGTCATTCACCTTGTGTTCAACATTCGGAATTATCGTAATCTCAATTACGTGCAAATATGACATATGCTGTCTTCCAATTGGTTCAATCAGTCGGTGGACATGATTGCACAAAATGGTCTTTCTTTTCAGAGAATAAGAGGCTGTTTTGTCGTTTTGATTTTCAATAGCTGTTAGTCACGTATACTCATGGCTTTTCCTCATTCCTAATGCTATAAATTTGGTACAGTTCTAATTCTGCATTTCCAAATAGATGTAAAATCTTGCTTATATTGACGTGCTTTGCATTTTAACTCGTGTGAGTGTACATTTCGCAACGGAATTGTACCGGGAGCTGGCGTTTGGTGCTTAAATTTTGTTATTCAATTAAATCTCAATACATCGAATATTATTTAATTTTTAACCAACCTTTCGTATTCTATATTGCAATATATATATATATATATATATATATATATATATATATATATATATATATATATATAAATAACAACCATAAGATTTTCGTAAACAAAAAATAAATTTTTTACTTAATAAATTTATAATAGTATCTTAAATATGAAAATAACAAACAGAAATAGTAGTACATAGTTTTAATTTTTTCGAATTATGTTATGTATAAACATTTTTATATTATACAAAATCTAAAGACAAGAACATTCGGCTTCGTTTTCGTATATATACCTTTATTTTTGTACCCACAAACAAATCATGTTGTTACACTGACCCGTAATATTACGTGACCCGCGCTCAATTATCAAATGTCAGATAACGTACTAGTACGTGTCCCGCGCTCATGTATAAATCGTCAGAAAACATACTAGTACGTGTCCCGCATACAATGTGTTAAGTTTCACTTTATGCAGTATCTTTAACTTATTGTCTTGAGAAATCAAGTGTATTTTCATTGATTTTGGAAATGTATAATAAAAATTTATCAAAAAAACTCTGATATTTTAAATGTTAGAAATATATTTTTAGGATAAACATATTTAACTCTATTGGTAATAAGATAAATAAGTTGCCTAAAGTAGACTCTAAAAGAGTAGGTAATACCTTCGTACCAGAGTACAGCAATAATTACAATCCCTTCAAAAACAATATAGAAACAAAAGAAAATGAACTCATAGAATCACTCCTACGCAGTGCAAACATCCACATTATGTATGTCCACTTTTGATCAGATTTCGATATTATAAAAAATTCTCAAAAGTTAATTACATTATTTGAACTCCTTAGTTAATCTTAAATTTAGAAAAGTTTTATTTAATTTTCATTCTCTCACTTTAAAGTTTTATTTAATTCTCATTTTTTTCACTTTATTTTTCATCATTAATTTAAATTTTACATCATTAATTTCATCATTAATTTAAATTAAATATGTGATAGTTGTTTTAGTTAGGTTCATGGTCTATGTAAGTCATTTTTTTTTGTCTTTTCGTCCATCTCACTTTTCAAGCACATGAGTTTACATGCATTGATGGTACAGCCCGTTTTTAACGGTAAGACTAATTCCTCAGATTTATCTTTTTATTTGTACAATATTTAATAAAAATAATTAGTTCAATAGTTTGT
>JAGEOH010001594.1:0-5000 GCA_032207245.1 Pardosa pseudoannulata | reverse complement strand
TCAACAAATGGGATGAAATGATGTGTCTTGCAAACGTCTATTTTTTCCTAGACGGTACGGCCAAACAGTGGTACATAAATAATGAAGATACCTTGGACTCCTGGGACGCATTCAAGAGGGGTTTAAATGAACTTTTGGGCGATCGTCTCAAGTACACAAAAAAGGCCGAAGAACAACTAAAATGTAGAGCTCAAAGGGCAGGAGAAAGTACTCAGTCCTACATTCAGAGTGTATTAGGGCTTTGTCAAGAAGTCAATCCTTCAATGTCCGACAACGAGAAAGTATCTCACTTAATGAAAGGAGTGGCTGAAGATATGTACCAAGTGCTCTTAATGAAAGAAGTGAAGACTACAGCTGACTTTATCAAGTGGTGTAACTACATTGAGGACATGAGGCAAAAAAGAATTGGCCGAAAATTTGAGAGACTACCAAACGTCGTACCAGTTGCAACCATGGAGGAAGAGACAGATTTAGTGTCTCTTATCCGTAGAATTGTACGCGAAGAGGTAAATCGATTAGTAAATCAAGTCGACGAGTTTCCGGACCCCTATTCCGAGCCGCTACAGACCGTCATCCAAGACGAAGTCGAAAGAGCTTTGGCGCCAGTGGTCGTAAAGTCTGCAGACGCCCAACGACGTCCCACGTATGCAGCCGCTGTGACGAGGAAACCTAGAAGTTCTGTCCAGAGATCAGCACCGCAGCCCAGGAAAACGGACCTATGGAGAACGACCGACAACAGACCAGTTTGTTTCCACTGTGGACGCCCTGGACACGTCGTACGCTATTGCCGTGAGAGGAAAGCCATTTTTGACGATTATCGATCCCGCCGACAGAACTTCGATGACGCTGACGATGAGTTTCGCCGACCCAGCCCCGAACGCCGTTCTTTTCCTAGTCCTACTAGAGGCCGATCACCAACCCGTCGTTTCCGATCGCCGTCGCCATATCGTCGATCAGGTCAATCTCCAAGCCGTAGAAACGAGGAAAACTAAGCAGAGCGACCTTTCGAGGAGGTGAGGCCGCATGTTATGAAAATCCTCCATCGGCCGCAAGGATGACGGGTAACCACCTCGATGTTCTAGTAAATAATCAGCCGATCCGTGCTCTAGTAGATTCTGGAGCCTCGTTTTCTGTCGTCTCCGATAAGTTTCGTCGATCCTTAAAGAAAGTTATGTTCGCTGACGCCAAGAACACTATGCTGAAAGTCGCTAATGGCAATTTTGTTAGGCCACTGGGAAAATGTGTTCTGCGTGTCGTTATAAATAGACGTGAGCTGCCTGTTGAATTCATCGTCCTACAGCATTGTAGTCACGACGTAATCCTCGGATGGGACTTTTTGGAAGCTTCTCAAGCTGTGATAGACTGTGGCAGAAGTGAACTGTTGTTAGAAGATCCTGGCCAAGAAACCAAAGCACTAGACGCTTGGAAGGTGTATGCCACGAAGGACTACAAGCTTAAGCCACGATCCTTGACAAGAATAGCAGTATCAGGTTTAGATGTCGGAAGAAACATAAGCGTAATCGTGGAGGGCAATAGACACTTGCTGCTCGAAAGAAACCTTGCTACACCATCTATGGTATCCTTATACCATAATGGACGAAGTGAAATTTGGATTGCCAACATGCAAGCCAAAGATCAAGTCATTCCTAAAGGAATGTACGTAGGCGAAGCTGAGCTCCTGGATGAAGGGCAGATATGCGAGATTGCGGAAACAACAAAAAGTACAAGTACTCTGCAGGAGCCGACGAATTCCAATACAGATTATACAATGATGATATCCCCTGAGTTGAGCAGCGAAAGAAAACGCAAATTAGTCGAGCTCTTACAAACCTTTTCGGAAATTTTTACAAAAGCCAACAAGTCGACAGCCTCAAAGACAAATGTGAAACACAGGATCAATACGGGTGACCATGCTCCAATCTACCAAAGGGCTTACCGAGTTTCACCGACTGAAAGACGCATAATTCGCGAAGAAGTTCAGAAAATGCTTGATCAAGGTATTGTCCAGCCATCTGAGAGTCCGTGGTCATCTCCCGTCGTACTCTCATAAGGAAAAAGGATGGAAGCTGGCGTTTTTGCGTGGACTATCGCAAACTGAATAGAATCACGAAGAAAGATGTTTATCCTCTGCCCCGTATTGACGATACTCTAGACTGTTTAAAAGGCGCAAAGTTCTTTTCTTCCATGGATCTCCGATCTGGTTACTGGCAGATAGAAGTGGATGAAGCGGATCGTGAAAAGACTGCCTTTATTACTCCAGAAGGTTTATACGAATTTAAAGTCATGCCGTTTGGACTTTGCAATGCACCGGCGACTTTTGAAAGAATGATGGATAATTTGCTACGCCATCTTAAATGGACTATGTGCCTATGTTACTTGGACGACATAGTAGTTTTCTCAGAAAGTTACGAAGATCACCTTATCCGATTAAGGACAGTCCTGAAATGCATTCAACAAGCTGGACTCAAGCTTAACCCCAAGAAGTGCCTTTTTGCTGCTCAAGAAGTAAAAATACTAGGCCATCTCGTATCCAGTAGCGGTGTCCGTCCAGATCCTGACAAAGTGAGAGCAGTGACCAATTTTCCTACTCCGCAGAACTTACATGACGTACGAAGCTTTCTTGGGCTTTGCTCCTACTTCAGAAGGTTTATTAGAGGCTTTTGCTATATCGCCGAGCCCCTGCAGATGCTGTTGAAAGGCGATGCGAAATTTCATTGGGGTCCTGAAGAGGTAGAGGCTTTTGACAACCTTAAGAAGGCGCTTACATCTGATCCAGTATTGGGGATATTCGACGAAAGATGCCCTACAGAAATTCATACAGACGCCAGCGGATATGGTATTGGAGCAGTTCTGGTTCAAATTCAGAATGACGTGGAAAAAGTCATAGGGTACGCCTCTAGGACCCTGACAAAGGCCGAAAAAAAATTATTCTACTACAGAACGAGAATGCCTTGCCGTCGTATGGGCTATCAATAAATTCCGGCCATACCTGTTTGGAAGACATTTTACCGTCGTGACAGATCACCATTCATTGTGCTGGCTTATGACCCTAAAGGATCCCTCAGGCAGACTGGCAAGGTGGGCTCTTCGACTCCAAGAACATAATTTTTCAGTAAAATACAAATCCGGTAGGAAGCATAACGATGCCGACGCTCTCTCCAGGAATCCAGTAGATGAAGAGACTGAGACGCAAGATCAATTTTTAGCTGTAACCACGAGTATAGACCTCGCTGTCGAGCAGAAGAAAGATCCAGACATAGCAAAAATGATCCTTCCGAAGATCGGCTCATCCACCGAAAATAAATTTGAGTTAATTGACGGAGTCCTGTGCAGAAAGAATTTTGATCCAGATGGAAAGACATGGTTGCCCGTCATTCCCAAACATCTGCGAGCAGACATACTGAAGCATTTTCACGACGCACCTACCGCAGGGCATCTTGGCTTTGCGAAAACGTACGACAGGATCCGTAAAAGATTTTATTGGCCGGGGATGTACCGAAATGTTGTTAGATATGTCATGCACTGCCGAGAATGCCAAAGGAAAAAATCAGTTCCTCAAGTACCACCTGGACGCTTGGTTTCTATCCCTCCTGCTGTCGCACCTTTTCATCGAATTGGGATAGATCTGCTTGGGAGATTTCCTAAATCTGCCCATGGTAATAAATGGATCGCAGTTTGCACCGATTATTGTACACGCTATGCAATAACTAAAGCTTTACCAACTGCTGAAGCCGAAGAAGTAGCCAAGTTCCTGCTCGAAGAGATTCTTCTAAAACATGGAGCTCCTCGAGTCATTATTACAGATCGTGGTGCTGTTTTTCAATCCAGACTTGTTTCCGCTCTCGTCGAATTGTGTAATATCGATCATCGCATGACGACGGCCTATCATCCCCAGACAAATGGTTTGACGGAGCGCCTTAACAAAACTGTAGCCGATATGCTGTCCATGTATGTTAACACCGAACAGAAAAACTGGGACGAAATTCTACCATTTGTGACGTTCGCCTATAACACTGCTAAGCAGGAGACAACAGGATTCACCCCGTTCTACCTAGTTCATGGACGTGAAGCCGAAACGACTCTGGACACGATGTTTCCATTCTGCCCTGATGATGCAACTAACGATTACATAGCCAAGACCATTTCCAGAGCAGAAGAGTCGAGACAGTTAGCTAGAACTCATACTCTGAGAGCGCAAGATAAAGACCGTCGACGTTATGACTCGAAGCACCGAATGGTGTTTTATAGTCCTGGAGACCTCGTATGGGTTTATACCCCGGTCCGAAAGGTCGGTCTTTCAGAGAAGCTCTTAAGGAGGTATTTTGGTCCCTATCAAGTGTTGCGCCGTTTATCCGACGTTACCTATGAAGTGCAAGATTTCGATCCTGCCTCCCGAAAAAGAAAACCAAAAGACGTTGTCCATGTTTTACGTATGAAGCCATACCATGATCCGACGAAGCAGACCGAAAGTGAAGATGGACGAAATCCAGGTGTCGTTCTTCCGGAAGAGAAGTCAAAAGAAATTTACAAGGGACCTTTGACACGCTCCAGATCTAAATAGCAGCGAGACGCTGTCTTTTTGAGAAAGGGGCAATGCCGCATAAAGAAGCTGAGCCAACGAGCTAAGTGGCCGAATGGTCAAAGCACGCGATCCAGACCCGAAGATTGTGGGTTCGATCCTTGCCGTGGCTGTTTATCCATAGTACGGATTTTTAATTTAAAAATGTTATTTATTGTTTCCTTATGTTTCCTTATGTTCTTGAACTTTCTAGATCTTTCTTTAATATGTAAATTATTTATTTCTCGAATATTCTGTTCGGGTATAAAAGCTGATACCCACTAGTTGTAGGCAACTTCTCGATCCTGTAAGGTTGCGAGTTGCTACTTAGCTTCAATAAATTGTTCTGTTAAGTTCAACGGTGTGTTCATTCAAATCTTCGTGACAATATATATATATATATATATATATATATATATATGTATGTATATATATAATTATA
>JAGEOH010001593.1:0-16359 GCA_032207245.1 Pardosa pseudoannulata | reverse complement strand
CTGTCTTTTTAACCATAAATTAAGTAATTTACGAGTGGCACCCAATAATGTCAGATGCAGGGGCGTACACAAGGGGGGGGGTAGGAGTTTAAACACCTCTTTAAACACAGAAAAATATGGCAAAAATTAAAAATTTTAGTAGAAATTATGTGGGCTATTATATTTTAGAATTATGAACACCCCCCTTGAAAAAATTCTGCATACGCCACTGGTCAGATGCATATCCAACGGTACTTGAGACATCAATCCTAACTAGAGGGAATTAACAGGGGATATGCAAATTATGGGGACAGTTTGGCTGCAAATTTTACAATGCCAATATGGTTACTAGTATGAATAAGTTTGTCATTTGCTATGTCAAGTATACCTAGGGTTGCTACTACATCTTTCGATAAAAAGATACTGAAATAAAACTCCAGACACATGTTTATTACAGTCAAGTAGTTTCGGTTTGAGGGTACTCATTCATTATACAGATTTCTCTCCTTAAGGGCCGATCCCACCAAAGTCATTTAACGGCTAACTACGATTAGCCACGATTAACCCTGGCGCCAACCAAGGAGGGAACGCAATTCTCCGTTTAAACCAAGATTAACCAAGATTAATCGCGCTTAGCGTTAAACGACTTTGGTGGGATCGGCCCTTAATGCGTTTAGGTTCTAGTAAACTATAAGGCGATTTCACGAAGTAGGGCAAATTCTCAAATTATGACAATTCTGGCTTTAATTTCAAACGGGAAGGCAGTTTATTGTTTGTCTATTGGCTGTTGTAAACGTGAAAATGAATGGGAAGGACATTATAGTAGTTTGTGACGTTGCGACAAATTGCCTTATTGGTTTAAGATATCTAGCTATAAACAAAACCAAAAATTATATGAAACAGCAAGGCTGGCTAAAGATGGGTGAGCACATATATAGATATAGGTTACTACCATATTGAGGTTGAAATATGTCACAGGCGCCATAGACGTTATAATGGCGTCACTTTGAAGCAGCTGAGTGGGAATTTAAGGTACCAATTTGGACTTCTGACGTCAGTATGTCCCGGAAATTGCCAGTGACATTATGTTGACTGTAATAGAGTAGCACCAATAAATGACTTTCTGGTAGTTTTGTTATCTTGTTCACTGACAACTTGGATCTCCTTTCTCGAAAGTCTACTGACTCTTGGCTTCAGAGTTATACTAGTATCTTTCATCCAAAAACTGTGAGAAATGTTTGTAACTGTTCAGCCTTCTGAATGTACATTTTGAGAGTTATTTTGTTCTACAACAAAGGGCCGGATCCTGACTGCAACACTTGCGTCCACAAAGTTGCGTCCACAACTTCCGAAACTTGCGTGTGGATACTCAATTTGGATCCTGACTGGAACGCTTGTAGCGTCCACACACAACCGGTCCACAACTAGGAGTTGTGAAGGGCGGGATTTTTAATATCGATAATCGTTTGCGTTAAACCAATCAGAGTACAGATAGATGAAAATAAACAGATCCACGTGAATGAAAAATATTAGCTTTGAAGCCTTGCATTGCTGAAACAGCTACTTATTTGAACAGCAATATCCATTAAAAAAAAAAGAGAGATTGAAATGATTATTACATTGAAAAAACTTTGCACATATTATCTGGTGAGTTGAATAAAAACTGCCCATCTGCAGAAAAAGAGTGGGACAATCTTGCAAATTATGTAAATGCTTGCTGCATGGGATTGAAAAGGAATAAAATACAAGTGGACTGACTTGAAATAAAGTAAAAAAAGGCATTGGCTAGGTATGGGGTTAAGTAATAGAGTAACCAGCCATATCCACTATCACTTGCAATTTAGAATTTTGAATACTTTGCATTTAGAATTTGAATTCTTGATTATTTAAATACTTCAAATAAATATTTAAATCTCCACAGTACTTATTATTGCAATTATTTATACTAAATCTTTTTTTCCAGTTAAATGGAAAGAATAATCTGAGTAAATAAATTAAATTTATATCAAATACAATGCGATAAATATTGGCATTTTACTTAATTTTAATTTTAAATACTTTAAGACAAAATATTGATAGTATAGTAAATACAAGTTTAGTGTGAAAAGTCATACAAAGTTTACAATTTTTATTTATAGACAAATTTCATATGTACTTCACATTATGTTACAAGACTAATTGATATATTTCAGAAATTTATAATTGTATATTTTGGGAGTTTACTTATTAAATTATTGAGGATTCTTATTTTGATCATTTCTTATTTTGGAGATTTGCTGCACTGTTCTTTCAAATAAATATATCATGTACATTTCCTAGTAATTTTGTATTTGTTGCTAAAGTCAGAATCAACAATTTATGATAAAATGTGTATTTAAAGTTTATAATATTATTTACTTAACAAAGCTAACCATAAAACCTACATAATGTAAATTTATTAATTGTTTCAAAAACCAGTTATTAAGTATAAATAATTTTAAAAATAGGTTAAAAATCACAGTAAAGATATGAAGTATATTATCTATTGCACATTCAGTCTGGTGAATCCTTTTCATTTCATATAAGATTTTGGAGAATTATCTGATGATAGTGCAGAAACTATAGAAAAGTATGCAATCAATAGCAAAAATTACATCTGGAAACCTCAAAGCTTCATTTACTTTTGATTTTATGCAAAAATGTGATCATGTTGTAAGAACCTAACATATTCTTGATACCATACAAACATGTAATACAGAAATTGGTAATTTTTTTTAACCTAAAGAAGTTAAAGAATATATATATATATATATATATATATATATATATATATATTTATAAATATATATATAAATTCTTTAACTTCTTACATATATGTACATAAACTTTACCCCCTCCCTCCCCACCAAAAAAAATTATAAATAAAACAAGTGGCAAAGGGATTCAAACTTTAATTATTATATGATGATTTAAAAAGAGTAAAATGTGCTTCGAAGATTCATGTAAAACAAATATCTATTAGACTTTCAATAGAAAACTAAATATTAGTTTGTGTGTAAACAAATATACACATGTATATATATATATATATATATATATATATATATATATATATATATATGTACACATACACATATATGTATAAACATCTGATTTAGGCATTTGGCACTTACAGTGTTGTTTTTTATGATACATCTGATGGCTGACCACTGGCTCATTTGTGAAAATGCATTTATTATTACTTATTTACTACTGATGATTGGTAATTACCAGTAGTAAAAATTCCTGCATTCAGTAAAATTTGTTAATGCTGCAATTAAACATTTCTGTGTTATAACTAAAATTTTTTCAAATAATATTTTTTTTCTTTTGTGTGTGAAGAAATATAATTTTGTATACATATATTTATACAAACAAAGAATTATAAATATATATACACACATACACATAATTTAATCTAATGTTGTAGGACCCCTAAAAAGTATGGAGCTCATTGGCAATTGCTTTATTTACCTAATGGGTTATCCAGCACTGATGATTATGTTATCAATTATTTAAAAGAAATTGCTTACAAGTTTCTTTTTTAAAGAGTTGTTTAGAATTTAAGTTATGAATGAAAACCCCTATTCCACATCAAGATTCTTTTAGAATCTGAAAATAAGTTTGTACTCTAATTTAGATTTAGAGTTAATAATTATAAATGATATTTACTGTATAACTATCCTATTTATTCCCAGCGATATTATAAATAGGGTGTTTTCTGTGAGAGAAAAGGGGAAATCTAAAGAAACTAATATTGTAATTATGGGAAATTCTCTCATAAAAATGTTATATATAATGCTATAGAAATGTTATTAAAGGAAATATGTTAATATATCTAAGCTGAGCATGGAACTGTCTAACATTGATTTTATAATTAATAGCTCAATCAAAATTCATATTTTAATATGTAGTCAATTAAACTGTTTTAGCAATTTTAGGAAGAAAAAACTACTAATGCAATATTTTAAAATTTGCTTTGTTTTTAAGTTTTTTATTATCTTTGTTTTAAATTTTACCCAAACTTATTGAAATGAAATAGATTTTGTAAACTAAATTTTTTTCTTTGCAAATATCATCTGATTAGTCTAATTGTAAAATAAGCTAAGTAAATAAAATTTAATAAGAAAAGAGAGGGCCAGTTATGTGTATACATTAAAGAATAACTCATCTAAACTGTGTATTTTAAAGAAATAAAAAGCAGCTTAGTTCCTGATGGATATCATATTGAACATAGAATATTGCCATATTCTTTCACAAATTTTTTCACCCCCCCCCTCCAACAGAAAATATGTAGTTACATATTTTTTTCAGTAACTTGTATGAATTTTTATTGTAAGTTAAATGGAACAAAAATTGTAATATGATAGATGAATGCTCAAAGTAGACCAAAACTAAATATTGGTATACTAGACAGATTTATTATTACTTATTTACTACTGATTATTGGTAATTAGCAGTTCAAAGCTATTAATATATGATATTGTAAAAATAAAGTAAAATGTTATTATGCTTCAAATAAAACAAATGCTTATTAAACTTTCATTAGAAAACTAAAATTAATTCAACTGCATATATATATAAGCACACACTTATATGTGTATAAATATCTGATTTAAGCATGTGTGACACTTAGTGTGCTGTTTCATATGATACATATGATGACTGACCATTGACTTGTTTATAAAAATACATCATTTTCTACAGCTGATTGGTAACTACCAGTAGTGAAAGAAATCAGAGTTTTTAATGTATTGTATGTAAAAATATACAGAAATGTGCTTTGAAGATTCAAGCAAAGCAACTATCTATTACGCTTTCATTAGGAAATTAAATTCACATGCACACACACAGTATATATATATATATATATATATATATATATATATATATATATATATATATATATATATATATATGTGTGTGTGTGTGTGTGTGTGTGTGTGTGTGTGTGTGCATCTATATTAATGCACACATATATCATATATATAAATATATGACTTAGACATTTGACATTTACTCTACTGTTTCATATGATACATCTGACAACTGCGCAATGGCATTTATAAAAATGCATCATTTATTACTTTTGATTTGTAACTACCAGTAGATAAAGAACTCAAATCTTTTAATATATGATAATGTAAAAACAAACAGAAATGTGCTTTGAAGACTCAATTAAAGCTAACATATATTCAACTTCCATTAGCAAATTAAATTCATATGCACACACTACATATGTATATATATATATATATATATATATATATATATATATATATATACACATATATGTATATGTGTGTGCACGCAACACATAATACATAATGTGTAAATAAATGTTAAGGATCTGTTATTTGGAATGTATTGTGTTGTTTCTAAGACACATTTGTTGACTGACCACTGGCACATTTATGAAAAGGTGTCATTTACTGCTAATTTAGTAGTACAACTTATGATTGGTTACTACCAGTAGTAAAAAAAAAATCCAAAATTTTTAATATACTAATTACAGTTATACACTTTTCACTATACTAATTACAGTGTAGAAAGAAAGTAAAATGTGATTTGAAGATTCAAGTGAAAGAAATATAAATATTAATCTTTCACTAAATTTAATTTACAAATATAATATAGCAAGAAAAATGAAAGTAACAATAAACCATACAATGAATTATAAAATAATAAATTTAATGCCACATTATAATTTAATGTGCCACATTATAATTTAATATAAATAAATTTAATGATTCATTATAGCTAATATTGATTAGATAGTTTAAAAATTATTTCATAGATGAAACTAATTGTATGTTGTTTACAAAAAATTAAAATGTATTCAACTGTTTAAAAGGGAATGTTTAAATTTGTAAACAAAATATTGTTTAACGTGATATGAGCTTGAGGGAAAAATTTTCACATATTCGAGGACAAGCATTCTTCCACAAATTCTATTCTAAAAAGCAAATATTTAAAACTGAATTTATTGTTGTATTGTAAACATATGATACCCTACAGATATATATTTTTTTTCACAACAAGATAGAAATTTCAGTCACTACTGGTTTATTTATATCTTATACTTTGTTATTTAATGGTTACATACTAAAGTCTTTTGCATCATTTTAGCTTTTCAACTGAAAGTTTTATTTAAAAGATAAAAACAAACAATACAATCAACACACACTTATTTTGTACCACACACACTATATTATATATGTGTGTAGAAAAAGATATATGTATATGAAGAAGTATTTATATGTAATAGTTATCCTTTATTGAAGTTTTTTAACTGGAAGTTTTGTTTAAAAGAAAAAAGAAACAATTTAATAAACACATATATATATGTGTGTGTGTGTGTGTGTAGAAAAAGATATATGTATATGAAGAAGTATGTATATCTAATAGTTATTTTTATTTAAGTTTTTACACTGGAAGTTTTGTTTAAAAGAAAAAACAAACAATTTAAACAACAAACACACACACACACACACACACACATATATATATATATATATATATATATATATATATATATGAAGAAGTATGTATATGTAATAGTCATTTATTTAATTAATTTATATAATAAATTACTAAAGATATGTTTTTATATTACTTTAAACTTATATCCTTTAACAAAATAAGTTAATTTTTAACCAATATAAACATTACTTGTACCGCATTATTTCGACTAAAAGCGAATAATTCCTAGTAATCCTTTTATTTTGATTATGAAAAATTCATTTTTATTTTTACTGCCGAAGTTTATCAACTCCGTCGCAGCAATTTTAATCATCCTAAAACATCGGATAAATTCCATTTCAGAAAAATCAAATGGATTTTGATGGTCTCTCAATCGCTAACTGATTTTTTCCAAATATCATCTGAGAATTCTACGCGCCACAATAAGTTCCGCCATCTTTATTTACGTTCTCAAGTACTTGTGGAAGCTTGTGGGCCCGAGGTCCCGCAAAATTTAGAGCAACTTCCACAACTTTGTGGAGCGGACTCCTGAAAATGTTCCAGTCAGGATCCAAATTTCAGAAAGTTGCGGCCACAAGACCCCACGTGACCTAGTTGTGGCCGCAACGTTCCAGTCAGGATCCGGCCAAAATTGTCTTAAGACCCCAAGCCAGACACAAAATCCTTTTCCGGCTGCTGACGTCACTACTCGGGGCTGACGTACTGCACCGTCATGTCCATGTGCTTCACCACTTCAACCTGTTAACATTCTTGTGTACTCGCCATCATCGTTCTGTGTTTTAGATTTACAAAACGTATATTTTTTGGATTACTTTGCAATTTACATCTTTATTAAAGGTAAGTCAAATTATTTTTGTTCAATATAGCCTGTTTATTCTTAACAATTAATGAATTCTCTGAATTACTATTTGAATCAGAAAACAATTGCTAACCCTAATCGTGTTCTAAGGTGAATGTTATTTGTACAGAGAATAAATGCATAATTCTAATATGAATATTGAATTTGTTTTTACATAACGTAAATTTCTACTAGTATTACTAAAATACAATTTATTAAATATATTGCATTTTTTTTTTTTTTTTTGGAAGTTTGGATTTAGAATGTCTTTCAAATTATACATATAGTGTAGAGAATAATCTCAAGAAATTGAAAATTCTTTGCAGTCTCAGCATTGTAAAATATAATAATCCCCTGGTTTTGTTACTACCTTTCAACTGTCCATAACTTCTTTTTATAGAAATTTGTTATATATCTCTTTAATAAACTAACCTCAAATATTTATAAAAATAGTAATGAATATCTTTATATTTATAACTTGATTTTTTTTGTTGTAACTGTTCTCACTTTCACACTTGTTTACAAGAAATATTTTGCACATAAATGTTAAATTTCAGTTTTTAATGAAGATCATACCTCTATAAGGGAATCTAATTTAAAATAAACTTAATAAATTTAAACATATTTTTTATTTTTAAAACATGTTTATATTCTTACCCCTTTTGGGAGGATAATTTTGATATACACTTACCTGTCTAAAATATTGCTCTCATAGCAATAATTTGAGTTTAATTACAAGAAAGCATCATTACTATCAAATTTAGAAGATTTTATTCTTTTTTTTTTAATTGGTACACTATATTGAGGTTAAATTATGTTTGACATTAAATTAGAAAATATCAGTAAGTTGGGTACAGTAACAAAAATAAAAAAATGTATCGAACAGAAACAAACCGATATATATATATATATTTGATTCAGTTCCGATTTTTATTCTGATTTAAACAACTTTTTTTTTTCAGTTTCGGCCCTTATTTTTTCAATATAAATATAATCTTAAGCATTTTAATTAAGTTTTTGCTATTATTTCAGAAATAAAACCCAAATGATGTTAGTCGAATCATTAGAAAGTTTCAATATCTCAAACATTCATTTATTGTTAACATTATCATAGCTTTTTCTAAGTGTAAATTTTCAAAGCATTAAAGTAATAGTATTACATTATACACATATGTTGTATGACTATTTGTAATTTTTATAAATAATAACAACTGAACTTATCTTAAATTATCTTAAATGATTCAGATTAATATACTTTCTTTTTCTTATACGTGAATAAACTAATGAAGTGTCATATATAATGTTTTACAGAAATTTTTTTTTTTCAGATGCCACGTAAGTGTTGCGTTCCTGGATGTCGATCAAATTATGAAAATTCAGGATCAGGATATGTAAATGTATTCTCTTTTCCTAAGAATGAAGGCAGCCGGTCTAGATGGCTTCAGCAAATTCACAGGAAAGACTTTGTAATTGGTAAACATTCAGTTGTGTGTATTAAGCACTTTGATGAGAGATTCATCATACGAGAACATAGAGTTACTCGTCCAGATGGAAGTGAACTTGTGATGCCAAGAAAAGTTCCAATTTTGACTAATGCATATCCATCAATTTTTCATGACCAACCTTCATATCTATCTTCAGTACTACCAGCAAAACGGAAGGACCCAAATGAGAGGAGATTAGTTCAAGAAAGAAAAGATGAGGAGAAATTCAAGCAATATCTGCAGAATGACAATATAACTAGTTTTGATTCTTTTAATCAGGGTATTGCATCAAGATTATCTCATCCTTGGATGACAATCAACTTTGAAGGCAGTGACTCTGTTTGTATTGTGAAGTGTGATCAATCTGTTTTCCCGAAATTTCCGATTTCTATAAAAGTAACAAATGATTTGAGTGTTAAAATATGGGAAAATGGAAATATTGTTTCTCCGTTAACTTTTAAATGGCTCTTCGGAAAGGAACAAAAATGTTTGAATTGGTCTACATTTGACAGCATGATCAGTTACTTGAACAGTTTCACAGCATCAGCTGATGATAAAATAAGTTCTGCTATTTTGTTACTGAATGATTTTGTAAATTTATGTACAGATGACAAAAAGAAAGAGAAAATAATATTTATTAATTTATTTTCAAATAAATTTTCAATATTTATTTTCAAAATAAAAAAAAAAAAAAAAAAGAAAGAAAACTGGCTACCTTGACACAGTAAGTTATTTTCACTTATATATGTATTCCCTTTTCATATTTTGAATATTTAATAATTTTTACTAATAGCAAATAATTTTAATTTACTTTTTTTCTTTGGTATTTTACCTAAAATGTAAAAATAAAAACATAATGGCATTCTTAAAAACCTTATTCAAATTTCTAAAGCAAGCCAATATAAAACTAAGAGAGATAACAATTAAGGGAGATGTGTAACATACAAAGTTATTTTATTTTTATCAGTTTTTCTATAACTTCATATAATGTAGACATTGTGAAAGCATATTATGTGTATATATGAAATATAAGGCGAAAGAATTAAGGGAGATGTGTAACATATAAAGTTATTTTATTTTTATCAGTTTTTCTATAACTTCATATAATGTAGACATTGTGAAAGCATATTATGTGTATATATGAAATATAAGGCGAAAGAATTAAGGGAGATGTGTAACATATAAAGTTATTTTATTTTTATCAGTTTTTCTATAAGTTCATATAATGTAGACATTGTGAAAGCATATTATGTGTATATATGAAATATAAAGCGAAAGAATTAAGGGAGATGTGTAACATATAAAGTTATTTTATTTTTATCAGTTTTTCTATAAGTTCATATAATGTAGACATTGTGAAAGCATATTATGTGTATACATGAAATATAAGGCGAAAGATTTTAAAAATGAGTAATTATGTATATTTTCATTTGTTTCTAAGTACTCAGATGCATTTTATAAAGAGGAGGTTCACTCTATATGAATATAAACTATAGTTACATTTATCAATAAGATAATTAAGTTAATAGTTATATATTTTTTACTTCTGTTACCGTATCTGCACAATTGTTTTTGCAATCTTGTTTTAATTTTACCAAATTTATCTTTAAATGTAACTGATGTGTAAAATATTTCAAAGAAATAGGTTCTTGATAAATCATATGTGTTTAGTACATAGTGTATGTAAATAAAGTTTTAAACTTTTATTGTCCATTGTATTCAGTGTTTTATTTTCAATGAAATATATAGAAATATTAATGAATTTTTTCTGTTTACTAAGATTAATACACCTTTTATTTTTTATATTCAAGTTATTTTGAAGTAAATCTTATATACTGTAAATTTGATTAGGAACATTGTGATAATCTAAAACTATATATCTCATATAAATATCACAATTTATACATATTGCTATTAAATATTATTTCCATTTAAAAGTAATATTTGTGAGTAATTTATATTCCTAACTAGTGTTTTTTTAATCCTTTAAATGGAATTTTATTTATTTAATAAAAATAATTTAATATGTTTAAAATCCACCACTCTTATATTGATGGTCTGGAATATACATTTTTAACAGTATATAAAATATGTAATTCCTAGAAATTAGCATTTTGTTTAGTCATTGTTCCTATTTCAGATGTTGAGGATTTCTTTTAGTTTTCTTAATTATTTAAAATTTAAGAATGTTTTCTGAATGCTTGTTAAATAATTGCAACTTCATTTTCTAATAATTATATAAATATTCATATCATTTTCCTCTACAAACTTTTTAAAAGGTCTTTTTTTAATAATTTACCCTTTTTTAAGTTATTAATAATTATGGATCTTTTAATAATTATTTTAATCGCATCTGAAACTGTAAAAAAATTAAGAATTAAAAACGTTACTTAAATTCTAAATATGTAATAATGCATATATAATTTTATACCTTCAATATGTTACTTTAAAATATATAGCTAAGCAGAATAAACAAGAAATACGCAAAACTAATACTATTTCGCGTTCTCGTCACAGCCTCGGCGTGTGACGTCACGAATGCGTGTGTCTGGCTTGGGGTCTTAAGACGGCTTTGATCCGGCCCTAAAAATCGTTTGCAGTTTGTAACAAGTTTATCGTTTTGCAAGTTTTCGTTTTGCTGTAAAGTTTTTATAAAAAATTATGATGGAATAAAAAGTTGTTGTTCTAAGTAGACTGGAAAATGTTTCGTTTCTTTTAATTGAATTATTATGCCTGATTAATGAATAAGAATATAAATATAGTTCAAACTAAGCTTAAAATTAATTTAATATCGTACCAGTACGCGATATTTTTGGTGACCCGGAAAGTCATAAGAAGACAAAAATGCAGGATTCTATACCGGAAAATACAGATGTTAACAGTGAAGTCAGCAACGATGACAAGGAATTATGCAAGGTGAGTGTTAAAATACCACCTTTTTGGGTTGATAAACCAGAAATATGGTTTTTCCAAGTGGAAGCTCAATTCAAAATCAGCGGAATAACAGCTGAGGAAACGAAGTTTAATTATTTAATTTCCCAACTTGATCCAAAATATGTCGAGAATGTATGGGACATAGTTAGCAGTACCAGTAAAACTAAATATTCTGATTCAAAATTTAGACTCTTAAATTTATTTAAGGAAAGTGAAAGTGTAAGAATTCAAAAATTAATCACTGGAATAGAACTTGGCGACATGAAACCCAGCCAACTGTTGCAAAAATTGAAGTCAATAGCTACTTCTGATGTTTCCGAAAAATTAATTAAAACACTTTGGCTAGGAAAATTACCGGAAGCTATAAAAAATATTTTAGTTGTCAGTAATGAAAATATTGATAGTTTAGCTGTTATGGCTGATAAAATCAACGATATGAGTTCTAAACAAGAGATATGCAGCGCAAGTAATACTATTGAAAATTATAGTAGTGAATTAATTGATAGAATTAAACATTTAGAACAACAAATGGCTGAATTAAATATGCGTGCTGGTGCTAGAACAAAAATAAGGAATGCTAATTTTCGTCATCGGTCTCGATCTCGAAGTGGTCGACGTGTAAAATTCGATCCCAATGGAAAATTATGCTACTACCATTTTCGATTTGGATCCAGATGTTTCCCCGAAAAATGTAAATCTCCTTGTAGTTGGACAAAGAAAACGCAAGATAATCAGGAAAACTCAAACCTGTAGTGGACTTGGCGACAAACTCTACTACAGATTTCAAGGATTGTCGCAAATTTCGTTTATTCGTTCATGATCGAAGATCAAATTTGCACTTCCTCGTCGACAGTGGTGCCGATGTGAGCATAATTCCAGCTACCTCCAAAAACAAACAAAAGAATGAACTCAAACTGTTTGCAGCTAATGGCTCTGAAATCTCAACGTATGGTGTACAAATTTTAAGCCTGGATTTGGGATTACGTCGAGAATTTCAATTTCCATTTATAGTTGCCGAAGTAAACAAAGGTATAATAGGAGCTGACTTTCTTCATAAATATAATTTACTTATTGATATAAAAAACAAAAGATTAATTGATAGGGTAACTCAACTCAGTATCCAGGGTGACATTACCGCTATTTCAAATAGTAACAACGTCAGTACATTAAACAAAACTCTAAAAATTACAAATCTTCTTTCAAAGTATCCTGAAACTTGTAAGCCTAATTTTTTTCCTTCAAAAATAAAACATGATGTTGAACATTTTATAGAGACTACTGGCCAACCTGTTTATTCCAAAGCTCGCCAACTTGATCCTAAGCGTCTAGCCATAGCCAAAGAAGAGTTTAAATTCATGCTCGATAACAATATTATAAGAATGTCAAAATCCCAATGGTCAAGTCCTTTGCATCTAGTTACAAAAAAGGATGGTTCAATGAGACCATGTGGAGATTATCGCCGTTTAAATGCTCAGACTCTACCCGATCGCTATCCAATACCACGAATCGAGGATTTTCATCACATATTGAAGGATACAAACGTTTACTCAAAAATAGATTTGCAAAAAGCGTATTTCCAAATTCCCATAGCTGAAAAAGACAAATGTAAAACTGCTATAATTACACCTTTTGGTTTATTTGAATTTAATGTAATGAGTTTTGGTTTAAAAAATGCCCCATCAACATTTCAAAGATTTATCCACCAAGTTTTTCAAGGATTAAATTTTGTTTTTCCTTACTTAGACGATATTCTCATAGCTTCTAAATCTGAGGAAGAACATGAAAATCACCTTAATTTAGTATTAGAGAGATTAAATGAATATGGTTTAAGAATTAACATTTCTAAATCTGTTTTTGCTGTTTCCCAAGTCGAATTTTTAGGCTACTTAATTACTCCTGAAGGTTCTCGTCCATTGCCAGAGAAAGTACAAGTTATCCTAAATTATAAACGACCAGAAACAATTCGTCAATTGAGGAATTTCCTAGGACTCATTAATTTTTATCGTCGTTATTTAAAAGACGCAGCGAAGAACCAAGCACTGCTTCACGAATTTCTAAAAGGAGCAAAAAAGAATGATAAAAGTAAGATTTCGTGGACAGAAGATGCTGAAAAACAGTTTGAAAAATGCAAAGCAGAGTTTGCAAACACTATCCTGTTGTCATTTCCCAATTCTGATTTACCTCTGTCTTTATTTACAGATGCATCAGATATGGCAATAGGGTCAGTATTACAACAATTTGAAAATTCAACTTGGAAGCCAATAGCATTTTACTCAAAAAAGTTAAGTTTAACTCAACAAAAATACAGCACTTATGATAGAGAATTATTAGGCATTTATCTTTCAATCAAACATTTCAAACACTATTTAGAAGGCAGAACGTTTGTTATTTATACAGATCACAAACCTCTTATATTTGCTTTCCATCAAAAACTTGACAAAGCCGCACCCCGCCAATGCCGCCAACTTCAATACATTTCTCAATTTACAACTAATATTAAATATATTAAAGGAGAAAGCAATATAATAGCCGATACTCTATCCAGAATGAATGAAGTTTCATTAATAAATTATGAAAAAATAGCTGATTTGCAAGATCAAGATACAGAATTACAAAATTTGCGTACGAATTCTACATGTAATTTTAAACAATATCCATTACCTTCTGGAAAATCTTTGTGGTGCGATACTTCAACCAAAAATATTCGACCATATATTCCTCAATCTTTTCGTCAACAAATCTTCCAACATATTCATGGATTATCACATCCAGGAATAAAATCAACTGTTAAAATGATGACTTCAAAATTTATTTGGCCGAACATTAGAAAAGACGTTCAACTTATGGACTCGAGCTTGTATTTCTTGCCAAAAATCTAAAATCAATAGGCATACAAAAACAAAGTTGGGTGAATACGAAATTCCATCAGAAAGATTTTCTGTAGTTCACATAGATCTGATTGGACCTCTTCCTCCCTCTAAAGGAAAAATTTATTGCTTAACTTGTATTGACAGATTTTCCAACTGGATGGAAGTAATTCCTTTAGACAATATTTCAGCTGATACAGTCGCAAGAAGTTTTTATAGCAACTGGATTGCTCGTTTTGGAACACCATCTCGACTTATTACAGATCGAGGTACACAATTTAAATGTGAGACATTACAAGTTTTATCTAAAATATGTGGAATTAAACTTCAACATACTACTGCGTACCATCCTTCCTGCAATGGTAAAGTAGAAAGATTGCACAGAACTCTTAAGGCAGCATTAAAAGCTCATAACAACCTCTCATGGGTAGACACATTACCAACAGTACTTCTAGGATTACGAACCGCTATTCAAGAAGATTCGAAATTCACAATAGCTCAAATGGTCTACGGTCAAAGCCTACGACTTCCTGGAGAATTCTTTTGCGAACCAAGTACTGACATAACATCGGAAACCTTTGCAAAAGATTTACAGAAATTTATGGAAGTAATAAGACCAAGAATAGCAAGAACCAATGTGTACAAACCAATTTTTGTTCATAAAGATCTGAAAACTTGCTCTCACATTTTTATACGCATTGATAGGGTTAAAAAGCCCTTAGAACCACCTTATGAAGGACCGTTTCCTGTAATTGCTCGAAATGAAAAATATTTCACGATTGAAGTAAAAGGCAAAAATGTCAATGTGTCATTAGATCGATTAAAACCTGCTTACTTATTACCAGTCAATGAAAATAACTATTCAACACATCCAACGGAGAATGTTCAACAATTTGCAGAGACTCCTCCAGTGACATCGCAGACACAAAATTTGCAAAAAGAAGCTTCATCGCCTAAGCATTTACGGTTCAACCTTTCTCGTTCAGGTAGAGAAATAAAACCGCCTTCTCGTTATAAAGACTATATTTAGAACTATACTTGCGGAACTATATTTTGTAAATTTTAGTTTGTACAAATTGTAGTATTTAATTTATATTTATTAATTTTATTTGTCTTTTAATGTATTTAATTAGTAAGTATTATTCTGAACAAAGTGTAGTGAAGGCTATATTATTAATCTATCAGCAATTTATTATCTTACTTTTTTATATCGTTACTCTTTTTCAGTTAGTTTCCCATTTTACTGAACTTTATTCTGGAAAATTTACTATTTCCTTTTTCATAAAGCATTTCTTTTCTTCCTTGTAAAATATTTATAGTATATATTTCTAATGGTCAAGATATCCTCGATTCCATTTACTCCAAACTATCTATTAGAACCTTGTGCAGTGAATATCATGCCAGGTGCAGGCGGTTTTAAATTCTAACGGTGGTACTTTATTGCGGATTTTTGCCTTGCTGATCTTTCACAAATCTCATCTTGGGCTAATTCCCGCGCACTTTCAAAAGAAATAAGTGTTGATTGCTTGAATGCGTCTCAATCGGTGTAAAGACGATTGCTTCCGAAGAAATTATTTCTTTCTCCCTAAACGGTAAACAATTGGATCACATCAATAGTGTTCCAATGATGGTCTGCTTCACACGCGAACTTTTGGAATGTGTCAAACTAGGCATTTGGGAAACGCACCGACAAAGAAATAAGATAGAAGTTTTGTGTCACTGCGCCTCCAGGCTCCAAGGGTTCTTCGGTAATTAC
>JAGEOH010001592.1:15000-16374 GCA_032207245.1 Pardosa pseudoannulata | reverse complement strand
CCCATCCACTCTGTTGACAGTCGTTTGTAAATAGTGACTATCAATATTTTTCCGTACTCCAGGACACAATTTAAAATTGAGCTACTTGCTACTACTGATTTGTTCTGCTCTATGGGTTGTTTTTTACAATGGTTTACAGGGTTCCCATGGTCCTTAGTCCTTAAGAACTCCTTAATTTTAGTTTTCATTTTTAAGGGCTCTTAAAACTCCTTAATGTTTGTCAAAGGTCTTTATAAACCCCATAATTTTGAAATTGGAATGTGATCACTTTCTCCATCAACGTGATCCACCGTCGTCACGTGTTTTCATGTCAGTTTTCTTATGGGACAGTTTTTTCTTAGTTTCTTATTATTTGACCAATAAATAATTTTTCGCATACTTAAAAGGTTTAAAGTATAAAGTCAGCTGCCCTTTCCTAATATCTAACAGTCATGCAGATTTTAATTAAACGAAGCATGGAGGATGGGGGTTTGTAGATATTTCAGTTACTTATGGAAGTTTAATTTTTCTTGCATTGAATGTGATAGAAAAGTTTAGAACTTTCTTCTTTTCCAGGGAATGTCGGGTATAATCAGCTAGTATGTATGTGTGTGCATGTGAGAGAGAGAGAGAGAGACTCTTATATAAATATATATATCAATCATTTTTAAACCCTCAGAAAGTACTGTTTATAATATTGTTTTTATTCACAATTTATTTTTAGTTTAATCACTCAAAAAACTTCATTAATGTTCATCATGGTGTTATATATATACACACACACACACATATATATATATATATATATATATATATATATATATATATATATATATATTAGTCAGAGTCATTTTTAAACCCTCAGAAAGTACTGTGTATAACGTTGTTTTATTCATAATTTATTTCCAGTTTGATCACTCAAAAACTTTTAGATGCACATTTTTCAAAATTAGGTTTTGTCAAACAGATCTTATTACTAATTTTTAGGCATTTTTTAAAACCTAATTCTGAAATATTGTAGGGCATTTATTGAACTTACCTTGTCTGGTTCGTAATCGTTAAAATATGTTCATCAGGAAATAGGGTTTATGTCATTTTGCCATGTATATCAAGTAGGTTCTTATAAAAGGTTACTTTGGTCCCTAGAAAGTCCTTTAAAAGTCCTTAATTTTTGTTCTAGAAAAAAAGTGGGTACCCTGGTTTACTACTGATACAGTACGATAATGTTTTCTTGACATCCTGTGAGTCGTGCTTTTGTTTATATTTAATCATCGGCTGTACGTGTGACATGCTTTTCCCTCACTTCTTCCAAATTTGATGATTTGAGCAAAGAACAACCAGTAGATAGTCCACAGCTTGAGAAATTTGCTTTTTAAACACATATTCCATGGACTA
>JAGEOH010001592.1:0-5000 GCA_032207245.1 Pardosa pseudoannulata | reverse complement strand
TACGCTCAAGATACAAAACACACGCAACATACGCAATTGAAGAATTACTTCCCACCAATGAAAACTTGTCCAAATCTTGAACAAATGAATATTGCGAAAGTATACAAATAAACACCGAATGTGCCAAAAGGTTTAAATTTCTTGCAACTTAAAAAATAAGCTAAGGGACAGTCAAAGAAACTGCCCACATTGTTGCATTGATACCAACATCAATCACGCTTTACACCCCAATCCTCTGATATTTCCCCCATTTTTGACTTTTTCTTCCTATTCCTCAGCAGATTTTCCCCAAAGCGGACGGAGGCGGGGCCTGATTAAAAATGTTCCGATTTTTACAAATTTCCCTTAAGTTTATCCCGTGATTACATTTATACTAAGATCTTCAAAAGAGGTTTTCTATAAAAAATTTGAAGATTAAAGAAGGGTGCTCAGTTTTTCAAATTAGATTTTGAATGAAAATTAAAAAATTGCAAACTAGGCACTCTTTATTAAGGCATCAGGTATCTCGTGCAAAAAAAAAACTAAATATTCAAATGGAAATTCGAAATCATGGGATAACTTCTCCATTGACTTAACAATATCTTCGTAATATCGTTAGCTTACTCCAGCGCCGCCTTAAGCAGAAGACACATACAACCAAAAGTTCTCGAAGGTTCCCTTTTTTCCTTCGTACAGTTATACTTAATTTACGAACACATACGTGACGCCACAGCACTATGACTACGACAGCACCCAATGTTTATTTTAATCTCGTTTCTGAAGTGCAATCCATATTTTTTCAGGATCTTCAGGATGGTAATTCAACTGGATTACCTGGGCCGAGCCCTCTAATCCAGAGATTTCAAACAGTAAGCATAAAATGACAACAAGCAGAAAAAAAAACAACTAAAAAGAGGAAAGAGGGGATAGGGAGGTGTATTCGTCAGTTCAAGACACAAAACTAGAGAGTAGAAAGTTTAGGGATAGAAATAAAACACATATTTTTGCGGCCAGGGACATCCGTACAAAACCATGAAGAAAACATTTTTATTGATATAGAAATCAGAAATTGAAATCGCGAGTTATAGCTGGGCAGGCACCCTACTGGATGCACCAAGTCATCACGATCTGAGAAGACTTGATGATATCAGAGTTACTTTCAGTTGAGAAAAATGAATAAAATGCTCCTCCCTCTCAGAGAGAGCGGAATGCCGAGTCGGAACCATATAGAAATATCGGGAGAGGTACGAATTATGATGTATGACCATTTTTAAGATATTTTAAAACTTTTTCTTGCATTTTGTAGATTTTTAATAAGTTTTTTTTTTTTTTTTTTTTTTTTTTTTTTTTTTTTTTTTGAGATTTTTTGACAATCCATATTTAACATCTATGAGAATATATTTAATTTCTATCTATAATAAAAGAGTGGTCAAAGCGAAGTTGTTCAAAAAAAAGTATATAAGTTCAATAATTTGTTGTGGCAAGTTAAGCTACAAGATAAAACTCCGCGAGTCAAACAGCAAACTGATTGAAATAAAACTTTTAGGAAAGGAAGGGAGCATTTCTTGTCTATGAAAAAAATCTAGTCTTTAAAAAGTGTTAATAACTGATTTTATATCTATGGTTTTTTATATATATTGTATATTTGGCAACACCCTGTATGTAACTTTCACATGTATGTATCTGGCAACACTGTATGTTGTATTCAGTACTAGAGCATGCTGTATCGCTCGTAACTTGTCTTGCCTTAATAAATTCTTTTCTTTTACTTCGATCCATAGCTTGATTTTATCAAAAAGGAATGATCATCTGCCTTAATTTTCTAAATCGTCAGTATCTGTCAAATGTTACGTTTTGAAGACCAGCTTCCAGAATTATTTAAAATTTTAAGTAGAATTAAAACAATTGTTAATTAGTGATCTATAAAAGTTTGCTCTATTTGCACAAGTTCCATCTTATGTTTGTTCTTACATACTGAGAATAGCTCCTTATTATATTAGGCTCCTCCCACCTGGATTAGATATAAAACATCTACTTAAAAAATTTCAGCCTTGCTTTGATATAATTCGTTAATTTCGATTACTGACATTATTTCCTTATTAAGGCAAGTTATGATTGTCTTCTTTGCATCATTCAAAATAAAATATGTAACAATGTGTAGGTTAAAATATATACATATAAAAATCCGGCATTTTACAGTATAAAAATTAAAACCTAAATAATAATATGTTCGAAATTAAGAAATTTAAGAGTAATATTACTATATATTCTAAGTATTAAATAAAATTAAATAACTTCTTGTTCATAATTATAGAATCGATCATTTAATAGGCAGAAAGGGGATTTTGCAGGACCATGTGAAAATTGCGAGTCTCGGAAAAATTGGCAGGAAGGTTCTACACCGGAGATGAGATGAAGTCTCTCTTCCTGTCTTGCATTGTATTCCAGCATTTCAATATTCTGATGGTTTTTACGGGGTACCTATGCCAAAGGCTGAATCCACTGTTGTGAGGATACTTATTTTTTACTGTCCTTTCTTTAAAATAGAGTTACAATAATTTACTAATAATAATCGTTAAGATTGGGAGCCCTAAACACTGAATAATATGAATAATACACGATAAAAATATGAAGAATTAAAATACGTTGCAAGAACAGTTTAAAAAGATAAAAATTTAAATACAGTACAAAGAAGTTGCAGTTACAAGATGAATTTCTTCCTTTTTTTATTCTATGTCATAAAGTTCTTCATTATATATGTGTGTGTGTGTGTAATAAGACAGAGTCTACGACGGGTGAGTGCAGTCATGGTTGAACTAGACACCGTTTTTGTCACCCAAGAGTCACCGGTTTTGTCAACTTTATTCAAAGCAATGGAGGGTTTCCCCTTCACTATAGGGACGGGATAAACTGAGAAATAAGCGAACAGTAGAAATCAAAGTAAGATCTGTGTAAGAATCTATGTTAACATACCAAACGTAAACCCACGTATCGCCCAGCAAAATCCCCAAATTTAGCAACAAAAGACGGCGTTATAGCGCATATATGCCTGGTATTTATTCTATCTTAGATCTAAGTTTTGGTACAACAAAGTCCTCCATGCAGTTTTGATGTATAAGAAATAGCTGATTGAGAAATGTTTATTAGTTATATGTATAAATCAGACCGATAGATATCTAAAAAACGAATTTTATACATTTTGTAAGCCACCTAAAATAAGAATTGAAATTTAAATAGAAATTAACACCTTACAATTGTATCATTCAAATCAGATAATTATTGTCAGTCTTGTATACAGTAAGAATTTAAATTATTAATATATTCTACTAGATCAGGGCTGTCCAAATGGCGGGCCGCATCCGTTCCGCCAACACAAACTGTGCGGCCCGCCAACTTCTTATTCAGCATATTTCTTTTTTCAGAATTTAATGGTATCAAGAAGCATCCGTGACTACCATTTTTGATCCAGCCAATGTCCCCGAAGTTTCCTCTTGATCGCAAATTGTTTTATAATCCTTCTGTTCCATTGTTTTATAATTAATAATTCAACTATTATTTGTTATTGTATAAGAGGTAAGAGGTTATTGTTCAACTTTTCGAAACTGCGGCCCGTCAGGTGATCAGTGACCGGAATTCTGGCCCGTGGGCTCTTCACAGTTGGACAGCCTTGTACTAGATCATAAACATAAATACAACAGCAGTTAGAAGAGTCTGGTAGACGAAGTTTTCAATCATTGGAAACCACTGTCCATACTGACCAGTAAATGTAACAAAGCAAAAACACTTCTCATT
Organism: Pardosa pseudoannulata; assembly: GCA_032207245.1. Classification (NCBI taxonomy): domain Eukaryota; kingdom Metazoa; phylum Arthropoda; class Arachnida; order Araneae; family Lycosidae; genus Pardosa; species Pardosa pseudoannulata. The sequence continues at coordinate 1,229 of JAGEOH010001592.1, read as the reverse complement.
TTAAAACCGAGATGAAACAATGCGACATTCAATAAAGCTTAAAGCATTTTCAGCGACAAAATATCCAAAATTACGGTAAATGGATCTAAAATTCTGAACAATTTGAAACAAGTTTATGTATAAATTCATATAATTAAAAATGGAAATGTATGTGAAAATACAAAATGGATTTGATAAAAATCAAAGTAAGATATAAATTTTGAATTAAGAACTAGACTTTCTTGTAAAACATATTTTAAACATATTTTTAAATATTAAAGTATTTAAATTTAATATTAAGTTGTATGGAACATAACACCAAAACTTATAGAAACTTTAATCAAAAGTTTCTTATATGGAGAATAAAGGTGTGGCAAAAGGTTCATTAACATACAGCTAAGAGAAGATTTTAAAAATAAAAATACAATTTAGAATTAAATTATACAAATAAAAGAGATATATCAAGAGAAAAATAATCAAATGATTTTAGATTAGTCATTGGTGTCAGAAAACACAAGAATTTAAGAATAAATTTTGAATTGTTATTAAATGATAAATTAAAAAGAGGCGGAGCCTAAGGATTACTAATGATCCTCAATCATATTCTGTACATGGGAAATAAGCTTCTCTGATGACAGGGAAAGTAGCTTGGAATTGAGCTAAAATAACTTTTTTTTTTAAATTAGAGTTTCATTTTATTTACATTTTTAAAGACGCAGTTTCAAAGTTAATCGCTGGTAAGAACACAGACGATGTATAGATATGAAATCAGAAAGTTACAGAATGGAACTGCACCAATAATAATATAGTTTTAAAGTAAAATAAGAATAAGCAGAGACAGTAAGATGTTCTGTCCCCGACGATGACAAAAATTAACTAACTTAATTTAAATTAATAAAAAATGTTTTTATATTTATTTATTATTTTTTTATGCCACTTTCGGATTTTTAATGCAGTTTAAATATTTTTAAACCATTTATTTTTTATTTTTTCAAAATTTTCAAGTTTTATTGTTTTTGACTATATTAATTTATTATTTTCGAGTATTTTGTACGTATATCCGTGGCCACAAAAATATTTTGTTTTCTATCCCTAAATTCTCTACTCTCTAGTTTTTGTGCTATGAAGTCACGAAGTTGCAAGTACATATTAAGATTAATTTACATTAAAATTAGATACAATAATTACAGTTAAGTTAAAATAAGGCCCTGTCCTCAAAAATATTAATAGTATATTAATAGTAATATTAA
>JAGEOH010001591.1:0-16380 GCA_032207245.1 Pardosa pseudoannulata | reverse complement strand
AAGAAAGTTTTATTAAATGGTGGATAAAGTTTAAGAAGCTTTCTCTCCCGATATTAAAATAGCAGTTGTAAAAAGGAAACAACGGCGGGTAAACAAAACTTCCGAGCTCGTAAACAAATACTTCCATATTAAAATAGTCGGAGCAAATCAATATAACGTTCATCCTATTTGTTTTTATAGTATGTTTATTTCGTTTCGTAAAAAGAAAGACAAATAGCAAATAATACTAACAATAATTTTTTAGTGTAAAAAATGATTTTTCTTGCGCATATTCTATCTTATATCCGGATAGTTATATTTTTTTCAATCGATACATTGATGGATGATAATATATCATAACAGTTCTTTCACTCTTCATTTTGTCATTTAAATGTTTAAAATGTTTGATATTTTATATATCTTTATATATTAAATTGTAAGACTTTTGGCAAATTTTATACCGTTACTTTTGCAATACCTCAAATCTAAAGATGGTTACAGAGAAGAGAATTATTTAAATCTTTTGTTGAGTTCGTGACTAATATAAATGTGCATAATTTAACACAGATTAAAATTTTTTTATTTGCGTTCTCAATATAGTATAAATTGTCCTAACAGTTTATGAACATTCATATGCTATTGTAAGTACATAAGTATTAAATACATATTCCTATTTATGCATCAAATAATATAACTAGCTGTTTTTAAATTTTTAAAATTTTAATATTAAAATGTAGGTTATTTTCCGACATTTTAATATCCATTATGTTTTTACATATGAATTATTTATGTGTGTATTTTAAAAGATTTATACTATAAAGATATAGTAATATTAAGTATGTTTGTCAAAGAAACTTAATGTAAATATAAAATATTTTCTAACACAATACGCTTAAATCTCTAGATTTTAATTCTAAAATTAATAACTCACTTTCAGAAAACTACCTTAGGCTCTATATACTTTATACCATAAATTATGCTTTCATATACTACCTTAACTCATACAATTACCTTATTTAATTAAGGAATTTTAAATCCTTAAAAATTCTAGTTTTTTATATGCACACACACACACACACACACACACACACACACACACATATATATATATATATATATATATATATATATATATATATATATATATATATATATATATATATATATATATATATATATATATATATATATATATATATATATATATATATATATATATATATATACATATATATACATATATATATATATTTATATATATATAATATATATATATATATATATATATATATATATATATATATATATATACATATATATACATACATATATATATATATATATATATATATATATTTTATATATATACATATATATATACATATATATATACATATATATATACATATATATATATATATATATATATATATATTTATATATATATATATATATATATATATATATATATATATATATATATATATATATATATATATATATATGGCAAAAATATATTTAGAAAAATATATAAGATGTTTTAATTGATCAGTCAGGAAGATTTTGCTCATTTTTCATTTTTCACTTAAAAATTCCGAGAGCTCTTAATTTTAATTCAGTGAAATTATTAAAATTATTAATTCGGAGACAGAAATATACAGACAAAAATAATTATACAAGCACAAACACACGTATATATATATATATATATATATATGTGTGTGTGTGTGTGTGTGTGTGTGTGTGTGTGTGTTTGTGTGTGTGTATACATCTATATACATCAGGTAAGCATAATTAAACTGACAGTGCTCACAGTGTTCTGTAGCGCTATCTATTTGTGAGAATGACGCCAAATTTTGTAGGAAGATTAAACAAAACGGGAGACGAAAGATTCTGCAAAAAAAAAAAAAAACTTAGTTCCAAAAGTCACCACTAGGGGAATATTTGGCGCTGTGGCATAGACAATAGAGTGTTAACAAATGCATATCAATACGTAAATTACCTTCTATCACTGTGCCAATGGATGTAATGTGAAATTTGAATAAAGAATTTCTTCTACTCAGCGTACGTGATATTGCAGATCACGAGATTTTATCGGTGTTTCTGCAGATTTTACTCTTTTTTAAACGTGTTGCCATATTGCACTTGAATTAAATCAGAAAATGGGCATAATAGAAGGTAATTTTATTCAGTATTAATTCGCATTTTTTAAAACTCTATATTCCATTACACAGTACCAAATATTTCTCTAGCGGTGACTTTTGGAACTAATTTGTTTTTTCCGGCGGAACCCTTCTTCCCCGTCTTGCTTAATCTTCCTACAAAATGTGGCGTCATTCTAGCAAACAGATCGCGATACAGAACACTGTGAGTACTGTCAGTTTAATTATAACCACCCGGTATGTATATATATATATATATATATATATATATATATATATATATATATATATATATATATATATATATATATATATATATATATATATATATATATATATATATATATATATATATATATATATATATATATATATATATATATATATATATATATATATATATATATATATATATATATATATATATATATATATATATATATATATATATATATATATATATGTATATAAGAAGAAAGAGAGGAGAGAGCCTTTTCCCTTCGCAAGTTGTCAAATAAACGTCACTTCAATACGGCTGATGCAGCCAGATTAGAAACTTTGCTGTCAACTAAATATGGGTGACACGAAAGTCAAAATGTTAAGAGATTTTAAGACATCTCTTAGACAGGTCATACACAGGTTTTTAAAATCTTATTTTAATGCTAATTACTGAAAAAGTATATTGGTTTATACTTAAATTTTGAATTAGTTGCAATGATTAGTTTTTTATAAATCATCTATGCTATATATATATATATATATGTGTGTGTGTGTGTGTGTGTTTAAGTATTCAAAATTTTAAATTGTTAATTATGTTTAACAGTACTTTGTAAAAGTAAAACCACATTAAAAGTATAATTGATTATTTTCAATTCATAAGATCTTTTGTTACAGTAACTGTAATAATTCTACAAAAAATAATGTATTTTGAAATTTACATTCTGTAAATTATATTTTTCTATCGAAATTCTGAAAAATACTATTTTATAAAATAGGTTTAAAAATGACCTGTAGATCTTATTCTGATTATAACAAAAATACCAAGTATCTAGTGTTAAATCAGAAAAATCTTAATCGTTAATTAACAAAATAAATTAATATAAATAATCTCATATAAATATCTTTAAATCAATAGTTTATGTATTTCTAAATTAGAAAAGAGTATTACATTTATTCCTAGTTATGTATAAAAACGTGTTATTAATTAAATACCAAACAAAATTGTAAAAATTTGAGAACTGACTACATAAAATCTAAAAGAATTTTCTGGTTTCAAATATTTTCTGAATCTTTTAATTTCCATAAGTATTTTAGTAATTTCCATAAGTATTAGATCGGTAATTGAATAGACAGTTTTGAAAATAAAACTTTCACAAAATATTTAGACAAATTATTCAACAAAGTATTTAGACAAGATGAAAATACTTGTTATCAGTGTTTATTCATTTGAGACAGAATGAAACTACGAAAAGTTTAGTTAATCGGAATTCAAAAAAGAAATATTCTATACTTGAAATTTAATATCATGTTTAACAAATTTAGGATGATAATGTTTAGCTCTGAGCATCAATATAATAAAAAGTACAATTTGCTAAAGTTTACAAATATAGAGTGTTTGAAAATATGTTCGGAAATTTCATATTCTTTGTTTTCTCGCTTCAACATAATTGTGCATGGGAAGCACGTTTTACAGGGAAACTAAATTTTAGTTCTTATAAAAATTTTCTTATAATAAGATATATTGCAAGTACATTGTATTGTATACACTCATTATGCAATGATTTTAGAACATTACAATTTATTTTTATTTCTTGTTAATTATTGCCCCTCAAAAATATCATTGATTTCCTCTAACGGATAAAGATAGATTTAACTGTGTAATAAAAATATTAATTTGAAAAATTGGCTAAAAATTTAGAAATTGTGCATTCAAGTAGAAAGCTAAATGAGTAATGTAGCTTTTTTGATTTCATACTTGAATTCAGTTATCAAAAAACATATGAATAAGCTCAAATCTTACTTTTTTATTATTATATTTTAAAAACATTGATATATAGGATTAACATAATTTTATAATCTTATATAATCTTTGATTCTTTGATCCAACATAATTATGAGAAGAAAGCAATTTTTGCAGGTAAACTAAATTTGGCTTATTTTGTTAATTTTAAACAGTTATTCCATAAATATTGAATACACACACACACACACACACACACACACAACACACACACACACATATATATATATATATATATATATATATATATATATATATATATATATATATGTGTGTGTGTGTGTGTGTGTGTGTGTGTGTGTGTGTGTGTGGGCGTGTGTATTTGTATATGTATGTACTATATATATATAATATATATATATATATATATATATATATATATATATATATATATATATATATATATATATATATATATATATATATATATATATATATATATATATATATATATATATATATGTATATATATATATATATATATATATATATATATATATATATATATATATATATATGTATATATATATGTATATATATAAATGTATATATATGTATATATATATATATATATATATATATATATATATATATATATATATATATATATATATACATATATACATATATATATATATGTATGTATATACTTCATACATATAGATATAAATAGATATATAAAGTTAGCGTTTTTTACGTTTTTCTTAGATTTTCGTAAAGAGTCTCAGAAGTTTTATACTGATTTTGACTTTCAATGAATATTTTTAATATTAATAATTTTAAAAAATTGTGTTTATATTAAAGTAACAAGTACATTTAATGTAGTAACATTTTCAGAATTTTTTTTTTGAAATTTAATTCTGTCTGTAAATTAACTCAAGTTGTAAGTAACATATATACTTAATTTTACATTAGAAAATTTTAAAATGCGCAGTCTATAGAGTGGATTAACTACTTCATGTACTTAAATATATATATATACGTATGTAACATCTGGCGTAACTCAAAAACGATTAGCAGTAAAAGAACGATATTTTGTATTATATACTGTTTTAGATTTTAGTTGTGAGCCTTTTTTATTTTTTAGTACAAGTGGAAACGCTAAAGAAAATTTCAATGTAACGTATTTTATTGTACGTAACTCAAAACTAATTGGTAGTAAAATATTGAAATTTGTATATTAGAATTGTATATAGAATTTACCCTTTTGTTAAGAATTGCATGTATTTTTTTATTACAATCTTTACTTTTATATAGAAACACTTCAATAAAATGTTATTAATATTTTGGGTCATAAATCAAAAATGATTAACCATTGAGGATTGGTGTTTTGTATTTAAACCCTTTTTTGATTGTAATTAATTTAAGAAACGAAAATATTTCAATATAACTTATATTGACGCTGTGGGGCATAACTCTAAAATTATTTGCCGTAGATTATTGAAATTTTACATTTTGAACTATCATAATATGTTGTTTTGCATTATTATTATTTGATTGCAATCTGCGATATCAAATAAAAAACATTTGAATGTAACAGACCTTAACACTCTAGAGCATAATTTAAAAAAGTCGTAAAATATAGAAATTTTATGTTTAGGACTACAAACTCCTCTTTTGACTGCAGTCCGCACACTATAAAATGAAAAATTTCATTAAAACAAACATTATCGCTTTGTGTCATAAGTCAAAAACGATTAGCCATGAAAAGTTTAATTTTGTATTTGAGATCAGAAAACGTTTTCACTCACAGTCAACCCAAAGTACTTTTAGTAAACAAAAAATAATATCTATATTCCTTACTCCAATTCTGAATTTTTATTGTCTATTACTTTCAAATGCGCAGAAAAGTAAGTTTTGTTGTCACGAAAAATTTCGTTCTAGAAAGAAATGTTTGTGTAACAAAATGCGTCTTTATAACGGCTATTAATGCTGTATGTCTCCTGCAGGCGACAGTACTTAAGTTGTACTCAGATAAAATAGAGAGATAAAATCCTTGAGAAATGAAATCTACTTTGAATCTTGAGAATTTGCAAATGATAATTCTGATTACGTGTCATACAAAATGTAAAAAGAGCCTCTCCTTTTTCCCATGTTTCCTTCACTTCCCTCCTCTTTCTTTATCACTATATATCTCTATATCACTTTCCCACTCCTTTCTTTTTGACATTCTACCTCTCTCTACTTCTCCCTACTCTCTTTTTTCCATAGCTTCTCCTCCTTCTCAATTCTTACTTCTTCTCCCTCTCCATCTCACTTATACCTCTCTACACATACTATTTATTTCTATACCTCTATATCTTTATATTCCTCTCCTTCCCTCCTTCTTTTTTCTCTTTGTACCCATGCTTTTTCTACCTCACTGCCTCTTTTTTCTCCTTTAATTCACTCCTCTCTTTTCCATCTATATCCTTCTTCCTCAATTTTCTCTCCCTCTGCCGTCCTCCTAAGCCCCATCTCTTCTTTTTTTTCACTCTCTATGTTCTGTCATTTCCCTCTCTTTATATCTTTTACTTTTTCGCTTCTCACTTTTTTATCTCCCTCACTCTCTCTGTCTTCTTTATCTCTTTCTAATTTTCTCTTTCACACCAAAGCACAACAACTAACAGCTACTAAATTTAGATAACTACTACCTGTGCAATATCCAGATCAGAAAGGCATTACATTAACGCCTCTTGGTGTTATCTGCCTCCACTGAAAGACCTTTTCATGGTTTTAAATATTCATTTCACGATTGCATCTTGTTTTAAGAGAAAAATTGCTCTGTGACTAACAATTTCATATTACTGTTTCAGTTATTTTATTTAATATTTTATTATTTATAAATACAATTTTATTCTTAAAATATAGGGGAATCTTATAAAGTAAACTTTTTAATAATTCAAAACCTTTTAACTAAAACTGAATTTTCAAATATATATGAAATAGCTAATATAAAGTTTTCATTGACAGAATACTATATGTTTTGAAGAATTTTCTTTAACTCTGGAAGAGGAATGAATGAAAAGTTTTCAAAACAGTATTTTTCAAGAAAAAAATTTCCAACTGTAAATGCATTTTAAACAGAGAATCAAATAAAAGAAAACAAACACTGTCTTTGGACTTCTAGCATGAAATAAAATATCTTTCTTTCATAATTTTATTTTGTCATAACGGAAATATACTTTAGCTTCAAATGGTATCGGCATTTTATTTTTCTAATATTTTGTACAATTGAAGATACTTCGTTTACCTATCAGAATTCCATTTGACCATTCAGTAGAAATATTTGTCTGTATTCATTTTGCTACTGAATCATTTTAGATTTCCATAAAGATGCAAATTATATTATGCATTTTAAAATCTCCATAATACTAAGCCCTCATGTTTTATGCAACACATTTTTAGGAAAATTTCTTTCTTTAAGAAATGTTTGTAAATGTGTAGCTATAAAATGTACACAATTTCCTGGAGGTATTTAATACAAAGGGAACTTTTGCTTTCTACATATAAAAAATTTTATATTCGCGAAATTTAACATTTATTCTTCTTAAGTATAACTTCTCATGAAAACTGAAAGTTAGAAATACTGCCTTAACAATGTCAAGTTTGGGGAATTAAGAGAATGCCGGTGAGGAAGCACAAATTTTAATAATTAAAATATTAATTGTTAGAAACTTTTTTTAAAAAAGTTAATTGATTGAATAATTATTACAATAATGAGATTATTTTAACTCGTTTTCTATGCAAATGTAGGACAAAGATGCGGTGGTGTGAAAGATAAGTTTTAATAAAACCTTAAGACTTATTTCAGGTAAATTAATGATGGTTTTAAATTTTTATATACAATCTTGGTAATACCACTCTGAAGTGTAATGCACATAACAAAAAGCCTATAAGTAATTTAAAATTTAATACCATACATCTGTATTTTCACAATGTATCATTTCTTTAATCCAAACGAAATATGAAGGATATTTATCACGTTTTGGCTGAGGTAATACTGGAACGGAGGGGGGGGGGGAATCATCCTTCAATGAAAAACAAATTATATTTCTACACGATCTACAATACTAATTTAAGTATAACTATTCTCATAATATATATTTTATATTTTCATATACTATGCATGTAAGCCGTTTGTCCAGATATTCCTTCAGTAAATTGCATAATTAAAATGAACAAATGTTTCAATATCTGAATGATTATTTATATGATTGCCATCTTCTTTTATTAAAAAGGATAAAACGTTCGGAAGAAAATATAAAACTATACACCAAATTATTTTTGACTATCTTCAAAAGGAGGTACTAATAATAATTTTTAAACTAATAAACTTAATAGCCTAATATCGCATCTTAGTTTTAAGAAAAAAATTGTTCTGTGACTACAGTTTCATATTACTGTTTCAGTTACTTTATTTATTATTTTATTATTTGGAAATGCAAATTTATTCTTAAAATGTAGCGGAAACTTATGAAGTAAACTCTTTAATATTTGTAAACATTTTAACTAAAATTGAATTTTCAAACATGCATGAAATAGCTAACATAAAGTTTTCATTGACAGAATACTACATTTTTTGAGGAATACTCTTAACTCTAAAAGAAGAATAAATGAAATTTTTCAAAACAGTATTTTCAAGATAAAAAAGTGTTTTTTTCCAACTGTAAATACATTTTAAACAGAGAATCAAATAAAAGAAACGCACAGTGTCTTTGGACTTCTAGCATGAAATGAAATATCTCTCTTTCTATCATAATTTTATTTTGTCAATACGGAAATATACTTTCGCTTCAAATGGTATCGGTATTTTATTTTTCTAATATTTCGTACAAATGAAGATACTTCGTTTACCTATCAGAATTCCATTTGTCCATTCAGAAGAAATATTTGTCTGTATTCATTTTGCTACTGAATCATTTTAGATTTCCATAAAGATGCAAATTATATTACTCATTTTAAAATCTCCTAATACTAAGCCCTCATGTTTTATGCAACACATTTTTAGGAAAATTTCTTTCTGTAAGAAATGTTTGTAAATGCGTAGCTATAAAATGTACGCAATTTCCTGGAGGTATTTAATACAAAGGGAACTTTTGCTTTCTACATATAAAAAATTTTATATTCGCGAAATTTAACATTTATTCTTCTTAAGTATAACTTCTCATGAATATAGTAGAAATACTACCTTAACAATGTCAATTTTGGGGAATTAAGAGAATACCGATGAGGGAGCACATATTTTAATAATAAAATATTTATTGTTAGACACTTTTTTAAAAATTAATTGATTGAATAATTATTACAATAATGAGATTATTTAAATTCGTTGTCTATACAAATTTAGACCAAAGATGCAGTGGTGTAAAGGAAGTTTTAATAAAACCTTAAGACTTATTTCAGGTAAATTAATGATGTTTTAAATTTTTATAATCATCTTGGTAATACCACTCTGAAGTGTAATGCACATAACAAAAACCTATAGGTAATTTAAAATTTAATACCATACATCTGTATTTGTGCACGACGTTTGATTTTTTTAATCTAAAGGAAATGTGGAAGACATTATCATGGAGGACGTTTTGGCTTATGTAATTTTGAAAAGGAGGGGGGGGAATCATTCTTGAGAATGAAAAACAAATGGTATTTCTACATGATCTACAAAACGAATTTCAGTGTAATTATTCTCAAAATAATATAGATTTATATTTTCATATACTATGTGAGTAAGCCGTTTGTCCAGATATTCCTTCAAAACCAAAAACATATTCATCGATAACTACAATAAGGCTTTAAAATTTGGACGTAATTTATATTTCACTAGTTATAACAATATATATTCCTCTATAATGGTACCCCTCTATAATGGTATGATTTTTGGGTTCCCCTAAATAATATTGTATCGAGGTTTTACTGAATAAATATTTTATATCATTTTTATCTAAAATACTTCAATTATGGCTGTTTGATATATTTATGACACAATAAAATTTCTTTTAATTATCATACAGTTAATAGTCATCAAAATATATAAATAAGGGGGGGGGAATTAAACATGCAATAAAGTTCTACATGATCTACAATAGGAAATTAAGTATAGTTATTCACAAAGCAATATATATCTATTTTTACTTATACTATGTGAGTAAAAATATTTTTCCAACTATTCATTCAATAGCAAAAAATATATTCATCATTAAGGCCTTAAAATGTGGACATAAATTATATCTCCCTCAATATAACGATATATACTTCTATGACAATAACTATTTTTGGGGTCCCCTAAATTTGGTTGTACCGAGAATTTACTGTATAAACGTTTTATATAATTCCTATCTAAAATACTTCAATTATGGCTGGTTTGACATATTTATGACACAATAAAATTTCTTTTAAATATCAAACAGTTAAAAATTGTCAAAGTATATAAATAATGGAAAAAATTAGGCATGCAATAAAATTAACATACTTGATAATCTTATTTATTGATAAAGATCTATTAATTATTTGATTATTCATTTTTTCACTGACATTTTCACTGATAAATATGATTGAAAATGATGATAAGTTATGGCTGAAATACTCAAAAACGTGTAGAGACTTAGTAGAATGAAGTCTTTCAGGGGCTGTCAACAAAGAATTCCAGGGATCCTTAATTTCATTACTAACTTCAATCTTGTTTTCCTTTTTATCCAAGATTTCGGACAAAATGTCTTTATTACTTACTCTTGAAAAAACCCTAACTTCATCATCTGCTGCTAAAATTTACTCCTAATCTTTAAGCCCATGTCATTTAATTTGCTTTGTTTTTAAAGAATTTATTTTGACAGAAATTTATCAAAATTCTGAATATGTCATTGAACTTTTAGACTTTTACTAGCGCCTCCTCCCCCGTCATTCAGATATGCAACCTGATCACTCAGGGCTTGATTTCCTATTTGAAATGCTAAATATCTTGAAAGACACTGCTGAACCTTGCTGAAAACAGCCTTACCGATAATTCGTTAATCTTTGACTTATTTGCCATAATATTCATCAAATTTTTCTTTCCATTTTAAAATTAATACTTTTTAATATGGTTTTAATTGCTTTATTCCTGCCATTTTTTTTAAATACTTTTGAAATTAAAACTTTCCTAGCTACTAGTTTCTTGTTTTGAAATGTCGGCAAACTACCAAGTATTGAAAGATTCTGTACATGAAAGATTTTGTACTGCAATTTCTTTTAAATTTTTAAATTTTAAAGGTGAAAATGACAGTTGCAATTTTAAAACAGCATAATTAAATTGCATAATTAAAATGAAAAGATGTTTGAATATTTGAATGATTATTTATAGGATTGCCATCTTCTTTTATTAAAAAGGATAAAAAGTTCGGAGAATAAATAAAACTATTCTCCACATTACATTTAACTATCCTCAAAAGGAGGCTCCAACATTAACTGGCTAAACTAATAAATTTAATAGCCTAATTACATTCTAACCCTTTGTGTAAAAATATACTCTAGATTAATAGTTTTTACTTCTTTAATTTGGAGTTTTAAAAAATTCAAAAGTAAAATAATATACAAATTATATTATTAATAATTCACAAATTTCAAATCGTTTACTTAAAGTAGAAATATTATGGTATATTGATCAAAAGCAAATTTTATTATATGAATTTTTTAAATATTTAAACTATATTCCTCCAAACAGTACAAGGTAGTAAATATGGAAGAAAAAATTATGAAGTTTTATTTGAAAGTATAAATATTTTTTAATGTTAATGTCTTTGCATGTGCTTTATTATTCAATAAGAAGGAAAATATTTCATGCAAGCGAAATAAAATTTGACACTTTTTCTGAAAATTTTATTCATATGTAACTTCTTAGACTGTGCTTTTGGATACTGAAATGTAGTATCTAATACATGCAAACTATTTTTGAAAATATATCCAGTGATCTAGCGAGGCGTCTATGATGATCACAAGAAAAAAATCGCTGTTTTTTTAAGTATGGTGGAACATTTTAATCAGATCTTCGATAAACTAACGCCTGTCTTGTAGCTCTCGTTTATATTTATCTCGTTAGGTATTAACCAGTGATCAAATGTATAGTGGTTGTTTAATTTTTTAGTCACAAAGACGAAATATTATTTGCGTTGTGTTGTGTAGATATTTTAAGTTTAAATTCAACCATAGGCTCTGGGAGATTACAGACTTAAAATAAAAATAAACTAATACGCTAAATTAAGAACGACTAAAAACAGCTTTGAAGTAAAAATAAGTCAATTTATTGCATTTATATATACATAATTAATATACAAGATTTAGAATAAGTTTCATACGATTTACTTTTTAATATAATCAAAATAGGTGCCACACCAATTAAGATATGATAATAATAATTTCCTATCATTTAGCTAACTATATGTATATAGGAGAGAGGACCCAATCTTAATTTCAAATATGTATAATGGTGCGTACCTTTGTGGAACTTTTGGGTGTGCCAAGGCTGTACTCTTGGGAGCTCTTGTTTGATGATGACCTTTTGATTGATGTGATGATAATGTGGACTCCGTATGACCGCTGGTATGGGGCCTTTTAATATAACTCGGGGTGATACTGAAAAACGGATGAGCTGGAAACTTCTGGTAGTTGAGAGATGTCGAGGTGTTCCTTGGGCCCAACTCCTTTGATCCCCGTACTCTGTCATCGACTTCTAAATACTTGCCGTCGAACTCTCGACCTCCGAACTCTGACTTCAACTCGACTCGACTCCTCGAACACTGCCAGTTGGACTTGCTTCCTCGACTCGACTGCTCTGCTCCCTTCTATTCGACTCCATTCTCTAACCTCTCCTTTCTTTCTAGACTTGTCTTCTTTTATATCAATTTCATGTTTGTCCCCTCTTCCTTCTGTTCGTTCAATCGGGATAGTTGTAAAAATTTTATTGGTCTTCTTAACCCCGCCTTGAAACCGCCAACGGGGAAAAACCTTGCCCCTCCAAATTGGGCACTGTCCCTTAGGAACTCATAAATAACTCCACAAAGGTACATTCTTATTTAGTGTCATTGACTTGATGACTTGATTCTAATCTGGGAATGGGATCAGAACCCTGCCCGAGAATACCGCACACGACGAAAAAATCCGTTGAAACAATTTTCATTGTCTTCTCCCCTTTCCAAAAGATGTGATGAGGTCAGATTTAGATCCCAAGCATTTTTCTTCTCATATGAATTAATCAATTATATTACTGATCTAAATCGCCTCATCACAAAGCGTCAAATTCTTCAACCTAAGTATATATTTTTGATACTACTCTATTATTTTTTCTATTTTAAATTGTCTTAAAATTAATAAAAAGTTGAAAAATGAACAAAAATTAGCTTTTTTAGTAAATTTTTTTTTAAAAATTTAATATTCCTGTTCAGCCGATAAACTGCTTCCCTTATATACAGTAAAACTTCTTTACCATAATACTGTTGCGTACTTCTCTCGAGAGTTTGGTAAGACTAATGACACTGATTTATTAGCAAAATGTTCACTGATCAGTACAGCTCAGTTGACATTTGAAACAATCTACTTCATAACAAATACTGTAGAATAATCCAGTAAGCTCTGGTACAATTCAATACACAAAGCGCACAAAAACATTAAAGTAGAATTAGTGCTAATTCATTACAGCGTTTCGAGGAGAAGCAACATGGCTTTCGATTCAATAGTTGGCTAACAAAATACCCAGAGGCTTTGAAGATTTAAGAAGTATCGGGTCACACCAAATATGTATCAAAAACATTAGCCAAGTCACCAAAATGTAACCAAATTTTTCGCTAATTTTCTAAATTTGAAACCTAAAATATAGTTGATAAAAGCCTCGCCAGCAAGCGTAAATGAGAATTTTACAAATTTCATAACAATACAATACCAATAAAATTTCAGTATGGGGATATATTTTTCTTTGTAGGGATGCTATAATTTCAACCTAAAATGCTTCAATTATGGCTGATTTGTATGTATATGACACAATTAAAAAATTTTGTAAGTATAAATTTGTTAAATTGTTGTGAAAGTATAGAACAATCTAAAACAATACAGTCATAAAATAATATTCACATACTTGAAAAACTTATTTATTGAATGAAATCCATTATTTTTATTTGCTTATTCGTTTACCTCGATTTAAAATCAATTAAGAAAGTATGAGGAGTCTGAAATACGAAAACGTTCTAACTTGTGGATGAAAGGCTTGAAAAAATATATTTCTTAGAGACTTAATAGATTGAAGTGTTTCAGGGGTTGTCAATAAAGAATGCGAGAGATCTGTATTTTCCTTAAACTTCTTCATCGTTTTCCTTTTTATCGACTATTTAGAACAAAAAATCTTTGTCACTAACTCTTACAAAAAATTGAGTTACGTCATCTGCTGTTAAAATTTCCTCTATACTTTCTTTCTCCGGTGTTTGAAATAACAAATATAGGTGCGCAGGATAAAAAAATCGACTATTCGGGAGCAGTTCATCGTCTTGCAAAGGTTTATTGCTGTAAGTAATACCGTTAAAATGAAGTGGCATTGAGATTATATTGTAAGCAAATTTGCCTTCGATCACAAAATGTTATCGATATAGAGGAATTTGTCAGTATACCTGATATTGTTTTAATGAGTTTTCAATCTATTTAGATACATAGTGTTCACCAAAAAATAATCTAGTACACTATGATACAGTTCAATGCAGATCGAACGCAAAAACACTAATGCACACCTCGCACTAGTTCACTCCAGCGTGACCAGGCAAAGCAGCACGTCTTTTGCTACAGTCTTCTAACAGAATATCCAGGGACGATGAACTGAGTCACATTTACAGGCTAAGGATATTTCAAAATATTTACAGACCCTGACGGTAGTAGAAGTATATGGCCATGCCAAATATATCACCAAACTGGTCACTAAATCACCAAAAATACCACCAATTTGATAAATTTGGTGCCAAAAATATATATGTATTTCGTTACCCGAAAACAAAATTAATAACTTTTCCTCCTCTGCATTACGACCTTATAACATATAAACCTATACTCTTTGAGAAAGCAATGGATTCGATTTAGGATTCCTTTGTCCGATAAAGATTAAGGGACACTGCGTGTATGTATCCAGTACATTAAATACATAGAAAGATTTAATTTCATTTCACAACATAGGTTAAAATGGATAAAGGAATTTAAAAGGCCAACATTGCCTTAAAAATCTTCTTAGAATATTTGTTGAGACCTACTGTAAATATCCAATTCAGATTCATTCTTCGTCAATAGATGTATTCACGTAACTCTTCGTCAGTTCAAAAAATAGAAGAAATATAAAAATATTTCTTCTGTTTTATTTAAAAAAGCATTTTCAATCCTAAGTTGTAAAATTGTGAAATTAAAAAACATAAATGAACCGAAACAATGAATATGGGGTAATTACAGTAAATATATTGGTTAAAATAATCCATCCTCTATATAATAACAGCCTAAGTTATCCGTCTACGTCTGTCCTCGAATTCATCAAAATTATCGATCCGATTCTAAAATAAATTGGTATAAATATGTTTCATATCACAGCGAAAAATACTGTCCTCTTTAAAACGTTCCAAATCCAGCCCTTTCCCCTTTTTAAGCACTTAATGACTATTTTCCCCGGTTAACAGCAGGCGATTCAATTTATAAATTTATCACAAAATTAAAACAATAAAAATAATATTATTTCTAACATTATGACGTTATTCCTTTAACCATATCATTTAATCATTTCTTATTTTTACTTAATTGTTTAAATTATTTAAATAACCCTGCATTATTTTCATACGTTTTATCACTAAACTTAGATAATACGTAAATAATTTTCTTTCATATTCGACTTAAATAATAGATTAGATACATATGTGATAGTTTTAAATTTAATCATCGATTATTTTTTGTTTCAAGATAATTCTTAGAATAAAAATAAACCTTTTCTTTACCTGCCTCATAGGGTACTTTACAATTCTGAAAAAATAAAAAATTTAATGATCCCGTCATTTGGCGGGCTATATGCTAGTATAACTTATATTTACCAACAGATTATACTCAATTATTTAAGTTTAAAAAGGGTATTTACTGATGCAGTTTATACCACGAAGAAGTTTAAAATATTCTGTGACATCAATGTTTTCAAAATCTTGAAAAAAATATATTTCTGAGAGAATGTAAACAGTATAGTATCTATGACTTGAAATGCTA
>JAGEOH010001590.1:10000-12500 GCA_032207245.1 Pardosa pseudoannulata | reverse complement strand
TTTCAAATCATTCAACCCGTAGACGCTAAAAAGCTCGTATTCGATGACATTCCGTGAGATTCGACTGCTGTTCATTTTCGGCAAACAAGTGTATTGTTCTCAGAGCAATAAAACGAACTGGCAAGATGTTTTTTATCTTTTAGTTATTTAGAACGGTTTCTTTTCTTGTGAAACACTAGTCTTAGCAAAAAGATGTTTTATGTTCTTCAAATATTTTTACCGGAATGAATTTTTCTAGCATTATGACGTCATAATCCTTTCTTATTTTAAATTATTTAAATATCGTCTGTTTTATTTTCGTACGTTTTATCAATGAATTTAGGTATGACTTCAACAATTTTCTTTTATATTAAGCTTAAATAATAGGTTAGGTACATATATGATCATTTTAAATTCAATCATAGATTATTTTTTGTTTCAACATAATTCACAGCCCAAAACCAAACCATTTTTTTACCTGCCTCAGAGAGTACTTTACAATTCTGGAAAATTAAATATTTTACTGATTCCGTCTTATGAGGGCTATAATGCTAGTACATTAAATAACATCTCTTTTATCATTACATTTTCCCATGTTGGCGTTTATGACTTTGGTTACGCCAGTTGTTTCAAATCATTCAACCCGTAGACGCTAAAAAGCTCGTATTCGATGACATTCCGTGAGATTCGACTGCTGTTCATTTTCGGCAAACAACTGTATTGTTCTCAGAGCAATAAAACGAACTGGCAAGATGTTTTTTATCTTTTAGATATTTAGAACGGTTTCTTTTCTTGTGAAACTCTAGTCTTAGCAAAAAGATTTTTTTTGTTCTTCAAATATTTTTACCGGAATGAATTTTTCTAGCATTATGACGTCATAATCCTTTCTTATTTTAAATTATTTAATTATCGTCTGCCTTGTTTTCGTACGTTTTATCACTGAATTTAGGTAGAACGTCAATAATTTTCTTTTATATTTGACTTAAATAATAGGTTAGGTACATAGGTGATCATTTTAAATTCAATCATCGATTATTTTTTGTTTCAACATAATTCACAGCCCAAAACCAAACCATTTTTTTACCTGCCTCAGAGAGTACTTTACAATTCTGGAAAATTAAATATTTTACTGATTCCGTCTTATGAGGGCTATAATGCTAGTACATTACATAACATCTCTTTTATCATTACATTTTCCCATGTTGGCGTTTATGACTTTGGTTACGCCAGTTGTTTCAAATCATTCAACCCGTCGACGCTAAAAAGCTCGTATTCCATGACATTCCGTGAGATCGACTTGCTGTTCATTTTCGGCAAACAAGTGTATTGTTCTCAGAGCAATAAAAGGAACTGGCAAGATGATTTTTTATCTTTTAGATATTTAGAACGGTTTCTTTTCTTGTGAAACTCTAGTCTTAGCAAAAAGATGTTTTTTGTTCTTCAAATATTTTTACCGGAATGAATTTTTCTAGCATTATGACGTCATAATCCTTTCTTATTTTAAATTATTTATATATCGTCTGCCTTGTTTTCGTACGTTTTATCACTGAACTTAGATGTGACTTCAATAATTTTCTTTTATATTTGGCTTAAATAATAGGTTAGGTACATAGAAAAATTCAATCATCGATTATTTTTTGTTTCAACATAATTCACAGCCAAAAACCAAACCATTTTTTTACCTGCCTTATAGAGTACTTTACAATTCTGGAAAATTAAATATTTTACTGATTCCGTCTTATGAGGGCTATAATGCTAGTACATTACATAACATCTCTTTTATCATTACATTTTCCCATGTTGGCGTTTATGACTTTGGTTACGCCAGTTGTTTCAAATCATTCCACCTGTAGACGCTAAAAAGCTCGTATTCGATGATATTCCGTGAGATTCGACTGCTGTTCATTTTCTAGTGTATTGTTCTCAGAGCAATAAAAAGAACTGGCAAGATGATTTTTCATCTTTTAGATATTTAGAATGCTTTCTTTCCTTATGAAACACTAGTCTTGGCGAAAAGATGTTTTTTGTTCTTCAAATATTTTTACCGGAATGAATTTCTACGGAATTTAAAAGAGTAACTGGCCTTATTTAAAGTTCCTAGAGCCGATTTTGTCTTCTGTGCAACGAGCTTTCAATTAAGAGGTGGGTTGATTTGGATCTCTACTGTCTACTGTTTTGCTACACGAGGGCTAAGGAGACCGGGACCTACTACTTAAAGCCAAATCTCTCGAACATCCCTGCTGCAATGGGATTCGAACCCATGAAATAATAAGATCGGAACCTACTGCATAAAACCAATGAAGAACGGTTGCTGATTGGTTAGGGGCTTTCAGTTCGTGGGTTCAAATCCTATTGTGTCATGGATGTTCGTAGCCGTTCGGAATCGGGTTTAAGGTATCCGTCTAACGTTAAAATCTTCATTTTTTTGCCAAAAATCATAATTTTTTTTTAATTTCTCTATTGTAAAATTTCAACTTTTAGGCTTCTAAATCTGTTTTTGTTTTGTCTCTAACGCATTTTA
>JAGEOH010001589.1:0-16402 GCA_032207245.1 Pardosa pseudoannulata | reverse complement strand
CGTATCAAAGTTTCATACATCGTTTGATTATTGCCGAAATAAATTTGAGATTTGTTAAATTAAAGCAAAAACAGTGGAGATGCAAAGAAGATTGTTTTAAATTCTTTATTTAAAATTATTGTTTATTTATTTATTGTTTTTGTGGAAAATAATTTACAATATTTAAAAGACGCCATTTTAATTATATTTATAATATATTTCTATGTTTACAGAAAATACAATTTTTTGCCAATTAATTTCCATTTTTATGTTTTAAATTTCTTCATATTTCGTATGCAGAGATGGCAATTACATGACAACCATTCCATGTTTGGAAAGGTAGATAATTTTCCTGGCACGCGGAAAATTTGAATAGTAATAAAAATAAATAACTGTATCGCGTACTGGTACGATATTAAATTAATTTTAAGCTTAGTTTGAACTATATTTATATTCTTATTCATTAATCAGGCATAATAATTCAATTAAAAGAAACGAAACATTTTCCAGTCTACTTAGAACAACAACTTTTTATTCCATCATAATTTTTTATAAAAACTTTAACAGCAAAACCAAAACTTGCAAACGATAAACTTGTTACAAACTGCAAACGATTTTTAAACGAAAAACAAATCATTGAGTCTGTGCTACTACATCATTCCCTCCCCAGTAACAA
This sequence comes from Pardosa pseudoannulata, assembly GCA_032207245.1. Taxonomy (NCBI): domain Eukaryota; kingdom Metazoa; phylum Arthropoda; class Arachnida; order Araneae; family Lycosidae; genus Pardosa; species Pardosa pseudoannulata. The sequence goes on along the minus strand of JAGEOH010001589.1, from coordinate 15,747 downwards.
AGTTACGATACTAATTAAATACATTAAAAGACAAATAAAATTAATAAATGTAAATTAAATACTACTATATTTGTACAAACTAAAATTTACAAAATATAGTTCCGCAAGTATAGTTCTAAATATAGTCTTTATAACGAGAAGGCGGTTTTATTTCTCTACCTGAACGAGAAAGGTTGAACCGTAAATGCTTAGGCGATGAAGCTTCTTTTTGCAAATTTTGTGTCTGCGATGTCACTGGAGGAGTCTCTGCAAATTGTTGAACATTCTCCGTTGGATGTGTTGAATAGTTATTTTCATTGACTGGTAATAAGTAAGCAGGTTTTAATCGATCTAATGACACATTGACATTTTTGCCTTTTACTTCAATCGTGAAATATTTTTCATTTCGAGCAATTACAGGAAACGGTCCTTCATAAGGTGGTTCTAGGGGCTTTTTAACCCTATCAATGCGTATAAAAATGTGAGAGCAAGTTTTTAGATCTTTATGAACAAAAATTGGTTTGTACACATTGGTCTTGCTATTCTTGGTCTTATTACTTCCATAAATTTCTGTAAATCTTTTGCAAAGGTTTCCGATGTTATGTCAGTACTTGGTTCGCAAAAGAATTCTCCAGGAAGTCGTAGGCTTTGACCGTAGACCATTTGAGCTATTGTGAATTTCGAATCTTCTTGAATAGCGGTTCGTAATCCTAGAAGTACTGTTGGTAATGTGTCTACCCATGAGAGGTTGTTATGAGCTTTTAATGCTGCCTTAAGAGTTCTGTGCAATCTTTCTACTTTACCATTGCAGGAAGGATGGTACGCAGTAGTATGTTGAAGTTTAATTCCACATATTTTAGATAAAACTTGTAATGTCTCACATTTAAATTGTGTACCTCGATCTGTAATAAGTCGAGATGGTGTTCCAAAACGAGCAATCCAGTTGCTATAAAAACTTCTTGCGACTGTATCAGCTGAAATATTGTCTAAAGGAATTACTTCCATCCAGTTGGAAAATCTGTCAATACAAGTTAAGCAATAAATTTTTCCTTTAGAGGGAGGAAGAGGTCCAATCAGATCTATGTGAACTACAGAAAATCTTTCTGATGGAATTTCGTATTCACCCAACTTTGTTTTTGTATGCCTATTGATTTTAGATTTTTGGCAAGAAATACAAGCTCGAGTCCATAATTGAACGTCTTTTCTAATGTTCGGCCAAATAAATTTTGAAGTCATCATTTTAACAGTTGATTTTATTCCTGGATGTGATAATCCATGAATATGTTGGAAGATTTGTTGACGAAAAGATTGAGGAATATATGGTCGAATATTTTTGGTTGAAGTATCGCACCACAAAGATTTTCCAGAAGGTAATGGATATTGTTTAAAATTACATGTAGAATTCGTACGCAAATTTTGTAATTCTGTATCTTGATCTTGCAAATCAGCTATTTTGTCATAATTTATTAATGAAACTTCATTCATTCTGGATAGAGTATCGGCTATTATATTGCTTTCTCCTTTAATATATTTAATATTAGTTGTAAATTGAGAAATGTATTGAAGTTGGCGGCATTGGCGGGGTGCGGCTTTGTCAAGTTTTTGATGGAAAGCAAATATAAGAGGTTTGTGATCTGTATAAATAACAAACGTTCTGCCTTCTAAATAGTGTTTGAAATGTTTGATTGAAAGATAAATGCCTAATAATTCTCTATCATAAGTGCTGTATTTTTGTTGAGTTAAACTTAACTTTTTTGAGTAAAATGCTATTGGCTTCCAAGTTGAATTTTCAAATTGTTGTAATACTGACCCTATTGCCATATCTGATGCATCTGTAAATAAAGACAGAGGTAAATCAGAATTGGGAAATGACAACAGGATAGTGTTTGCAAACTCTGCTTTGCATTTTTCAAACTGTTTTTCAGCATCTTCTGTCCACGAAATCTTACTTTTATCATTCTTTTTTGCTCCTTTTAGAAATTCGTGAAGCAGTGCTTGGTTCTTCGCTGCGTCTTTTAAATAACGACGATAAAAATTAATGAGTCCTAGGAAATTCCTCAATTGACGAATTGTTTCTGGTCGTTTATAATTTAGGATAACTTGTACTTTCTCTGGCAATGGACGAGAACCTTCAGGAGTAATTAAGTAGCCTAAAAATTCGACTTGGGAAACAGCAAAAACAGATTTAGAAATGTTAATTCTTAAACCATATTCATTTAATCTCTCTAATACTAAATTAAGGTGATTTTCATGTTCTTCCTCAGATTTAGAAGCTATGAGAATATCGTCTAAGTAAGGAAAAACAAAATTTAATCCTTGAAAAACTTGGTGGATAAATCTTTGAAATGTTGATGGGGCATTTTTTTAAACCAAAACTCATTACATTAAATTCAAATAAACCAAAAGGTGTAATTATAGCAGTTTTACATTTGTCTTTTTCAGCTATGGGAATTTGGAAATACGCTTTTTGCAAATCTATTTTTGAGTAAACGTTTGTATCCTTCAATATGTGATGAAAATCCTCGATTCGTGGTATTGGATAGCGATCGGGTAGAGTCTGAGCATTTAAACGGCGATAATCTCCACATGGTCTAATTGAACCATCCTTTTTTGTAACTAGATGCAAAGGACTTGACCATTGGGATTTTGACATTCTTATAATATTGTTATCAAGCATGAATTTAAACTCTTCTTTGGCTATGGCTAGACGCTTAGGATCAAGTTGGCGAGCTTTGGAATAAACAGGTTGGCCAGTAGTCTCTATAAAATGTTCAACATCATGTTTTATTTTTGAAGGAAAAAAATTAGGCTTACAAGTTTCAGGATACTTTGAAAGAAGATTTGTAATTTTTAGAGTTTTGTTTAATGTACTGACGTTGTTACTATTTGAAATAGCGGTAATGTCACCCTGGATACTGAGTTGAGTTACCCTATCAATTAATCTTTTGTTTTTTATATCAATAAGTAAATTATATTTATGAAGAAAGTCAGCTCCTATTATACCTTTGTTTACTTCGGCAACTATAAATGGAAAATTGAAATTCTCGACGTAATCCCAAATCCAGGCTTAAAATTTGTACACCATACGTTGAGATTTCAGAGCCATTAGCTGCAAACAGTTTGAGTTCATTCTTTTGTTTGTTTTTGGAGGTAGCTGGAATTATGCTCACATCGGCACCACTGTCGACGAGGAAGTGCAAATTTGATCTTCGATCATGAACGAATAAACGAAATTTGCGACAATCCTTGAAATCTGTAGTAGAGTTTGTCGCCAAGTCCACTACAGGTTTGAGTTTTCCTGATTATCTTGCGTTTTCTTTGTCCAACTACAAGGAGATTTACATTTTTCGGGGAAACATCTGGATCCAAATCGAAAATGGTAGTAGCATAATTTTCCATTGGGATCGAATTTTACACGTCGACCACTTCGAGATCGAGACCGATGACGAAAATTAGCATTCCTTATTTTTGTTCTAGCACCAGCACGCATATTTAATTCAGCCATTTGTTGTTCTAAATGTTTAATTCTATCAATTAATTCACTACTATAATTTTCAATAGTATTACTTGCGCTGCATATCTCTTGTTTAGAACTCATATCGTTGATTTTATCAGCCATAACAGCTAAACTATCAATATTTTCATTACTGACAACTAAAATATTTTTTATAGCTTCCGGTAATTTTCCTAGCCAAAGTGTTTTAATTAATTTTTCGGAAACATCAGAAGTGGCTATTGACTTCAATTTTTGCAACAGTTGGCTGGGTTTCATGTCGCCAAGTTCTATTCCAGTGATTAATTTTTGAATTCTTACACTTTCACTTTCCTTAAATAAATTTAAGAGTCTAAATTTTGAATCAGAATATTTAGTTTTACTGGTACTGCTAACTATGTCCCATACATTCTCGACATATTTTGGATCAAGTTGTGAAATTAAATAATTAAACTTCGTTTCCTCAGCTGTTATTCCGCTGATTTTGAATTGAGCTTCCACTTGGAAAAACCATATTTCTGGTTTATCAACCCAAAAAGGTGGTATTTTAACACTCACCTTGCATAATTCCTTGTCATCGTTGCTGACTTCACTGTTAACATCTGTATTTTCCGGTATAGAATCCTGCATTTTTGTCTTCTTATGACTTTCCGGGTCACCAAAAATATCGCGTACTGGTACGATATTAAATTAATTTTAAGCTTAGTTTGAACTATATTTATATTCTTATTCATTAATCAGGCATAATAATTCAATTAAAAGAAACGAAACATTTTCCAGTCTACTTAGAACAACAACTTTTTATTCCATCATAATTTTTTATAAAAACTTAACAGCAAAACCAAAACTTGCAAACGATAAACTTGTTACAAACTGCAAACGATTTTTAAACGAAAAACAAATCATTGAGTCTGTGCTACTACAACTGTAAAAATATTCTCTTTACGTCTTGATGCTATGCTGGTTTGGTGTTATAATCTAAACAAACGCGTTAGCAACCCATTACATGGTGTAAAAGATCGTTTATAAAATAAGTATTAAGTTGGCATTTCACCCATTAAAACTCTTATTAAAATTTCACCCTTTTGTGATATTTTTATGTAAAAATATTGTACTTTATCGTTATGTTTTGTTCATTATTTACTACAATTAAAAAATTGTGCAGGTGCTGCATATACGAACTTAAGGTACTAGCATTCGAAAAAATTTTGACCATCCCTGAAATAATGCATTCTAACATTTGAGGAAATATTTTTACTTTCTTGTACATTAAAGGAAGTATAGAGCAATTTGTCGCAACGTCACGAATTAATATAATGCCTTTTCCATTCATTTTCATGTTTACAACAGCCAATAGACAAACAATAAACTGTATTTATTCTCGTAGTTTACAAAGATAGTTTTACATATACATTATCAGAATTCATTTTTCCTGTGTGAAATATATGATATTTCTTTTTTTTTAACATATGACAGGAAAATAATATTCACTTTATAAAATTGTACTTATTCTCGTAGTCTTCAAAGATAGTTTTTACATATACGATATTAGAATTCATTATTCCTGAGTGAAATATTATAGGATATTTCTTTCTTTAATTTTTCATATGACAGGGAAATAATATCCACTTTATAAAACTAAATATTCTCGTAGTTTTCAAAGATAGTTTTTGCATATCTATATTAGAATTCATTTTTCTGAGTGAAATAGCAAATGATATTTCTTTGTTTGATTTATCATATGAAAGGAAAATAATATTTACTTTATAAAAACGTTTTTCCCTCCTAGTTTTCTAAGATAGTTTTTACATATACTACACTCACTTCCAAAAGTTAAGCCCGAAGATGAAAATGTAAATTTCCGGAAGTCAATCAGAATTGAAGGGGATGCAGTTCACTGCAGAGGTAGATGGAAGTATGCAAATATGTTAGTTAATAGCCAATACTGCTTTCATATCAAGAAATGTGCCAAAAGGTCAGTCTTATAAGTTGCTAGCTTTATGAAGGGTTATAGAATATTGTAAGTGCTGATAGAAGGTGTTTAAAACTTTCGTACAATTTGTTTTCAAGAAATACGTGCTTCTATGACATCCTGAAGACGAATGGAAGATTCTGAGAGCTGGTGTGCAGCATGCTAGCGAGCAGGAAAGTCGGCAGGACAGTCGATCACAGATGTTGCTCTTTTCTTCGGCGTTCATCATTCTGTAATTTCAAGTTTATGGAAACAATTCGAAACAACAGAGACAGTTGTCCGTAGGCCCGTAGCCGGTCTCTCAAGGGTTACAACCCCCGCGGAAGATCGATATATTTCTATTTTAACCAAGCGGAATCGCAGAGCGACCTCCACACGTGTGACATCTATGGCTACAGAGTCCATTGGTAAAGCAATATCTGCAGCTACTGTACGTCGAATTTTACATACAAGTGGACTGTAAGCCCGGGTACCTCTAGTTTGTGTTTTTCTATCCGCCCAATCAAGAGGGGCACGATTAAAGTGGTGCCGGGAACATGTCAATTGGACTCTGTCTGAGTGGGGCAATGCATGTTTACTGATGAGTCAAGATTTGCTGTGGAACCAGCTGACAACCGTATAAGGATATGACGTGAACAAGGAACACTCAGTCAGCCCCAAAACATCACCGAACATCACGCATTTAGAGGCGGAAGCATTACGGTGTCTGCAGGGATTTCATTAGGATACCGCACCTACCGGCATATCTTTAAAAGGGGTTCTGTGACTGCTGTCCGGTACCGAGATGAAGTCCTAGAACTCACTGTGAGATTTTACGCTTGAGCAGTTAGCCTTAATTTTGTTTTAATGGACGATAACGCCCATTAGAGCTGACATCGTCGATGACTACCTGGAGAGTGAAAGGATTGCGCGTATGGCGTAGCCAGAATATTCGTCCGACCTTAATCCCATTGAAAATCTTTGATATGCTCTCGGCCGTGCTATATCTTCACGTTTCCCACCTCCATCCATTCTTATTGGATGGAAACTGCTCTACAAGAAAAAAAAAATGTGATTGCTTAAATCTGTGGTGATTGACCATGTAATTGAAAGCTTGGTCACAAGGTGTAAACTTTATATACAGATGAGGAGGGATACTATACCCTATTAATGTCCTTTTTTTCATTTTATGCTGTTTATTTTCACTTTATACATAATTCTGTTTAGGTCTCTAGTATGTCATTATCTGATAATTTACAAAACTTTTAATATTGTTTTCATTTCTGTAAATAGTTATTGATTTTGTTTTATGCATAAATATATATGCTACTTTCCTGCCGAATTTTGTGTCAATCAAAGCAGTATTTGTTGATTTTTTGGTATTTTACATCTTCGTACTTAACTTTTGGAAGTGAGTGTATATTAGAATTCTTTATTCTGGAGTGAAATCCACTGTGGTGTGAATATCCACTTTCAGGAAATTTCAAATAGTTTTGAAGGGGTAAAACATCTTCCTGCTAAAAAGACATTAGGTGTGAGACAATGTACTATACACATATTAACCCTTTACTGGACAGTGGTTTCGGAGCGAAACCACCTGTTAAATTCTTTCTCTGCTTTTGAAAGACATAAGATGGACTTTTAGGTTTTCTATGTTTATGACATTTCCAACTCAGAGAGTATACAAGAGCTCTATACTTCATTTGAAATATACGCGGTTAAACTTACTTTACGTGGAAAAGTCAGTAATATGATTTTTTTACTTATAAGCCCAAATAAATGTCTATCCAAACTAAACTTCTAAATTGTTTATGTTTGGTACGGTCTACTATCTTTCAACACGAGGGGTAAAACATCTTCCTGCTAAAAAGACATTAGGTGTGAGACAATGTACTATACACATATTAACCCTTTACTGGACAGTGGTTTCGGAGCGAAACCACCTGTTAAATTCTTTCTCTGCTTTTGAAAGACATAAGATGGACTTTTAGGTTTTCTATGTTTATGACATTTCCAACTCAGAGAGTATACAAGAGCTCTATACTTCATTTGAAATATACGCGGTTAAACTTACTTTACGTGGAAAAGTCAGTAATATGATTTTTTTACTTATAAGCCCAAATAAATGTCTATCCAAACTAAACTTCTAAATTGTTTATGTTTGGTACGGTCTACTATCTTTCAACACGAGGGTGAATAAGACCGAGACCTACAGCTTAAGGCTGATTCCGCATTGCTAGGAACATCCATACCTGCAGTGGGATTTTAACCCATGAATTCCGGTACCTAAAAGCAGCGATGTACTATATGGCCATTATTCGGCTGTAAATTGGTTGGTTTTTCTTTATCATAAAATTTTAGATAATAATCATTGTTCCCGCAGCATAATTAAACCTTTAAAAAAGCATTTTCACTCCACACAAGGGGTTGGATTTTGCATTTTAACCACCCCTCAAATTCCACCCCCTCAAAAAATATTAAAAAAAATTATGCATTTACATTTCTAAAGTTCATAAATACCATTTATGAACTAATTTCATTAAATCCCAAAGAATTTATAATAGTGACCTTCAAAGGGTTAATAAAGTTTTTGCTATGTAAGAAATAGATGAAATTTCGAAAAAGCAGACAGTGATGGTGTTCACGTATTAGTCTTAAACTGACAATAATGACGAAAAATCTGAACAAATTTTTAATATTTTAGCATTTTAAAATTTTGATATAAAAAAATCTAAATTAAAGTTAAAAAAATAAATATAAAATATTAATGTGATTTAAAATGTTTAGATTGTCCAATCATCTATAAATTTTAAAATACTGTTGTATTTTTACAAATAGGAATATCTAGAAACATTGTAACTGTATTTAATGACTATATCACATATCTCAGTTCCCGTGATATATTGCAGGAAAATTTAGTAAATCAATGATATTGCCACGTACTGATAGTTGCTTAAATATTAACCCGAACACTTATTCCAATGAAGAAAACTGCAATACACACAAAAAAAGGAAGTTAAAAAGGCTGAAATATCGGTACAGTGTTTTCTTTGGTATAACTCTAACAAAAATTAATACTAACAAGTTGAGTAATTTTAATGTATTGGAATCCTTGGGATCCAATTCTACAGATTTCGCTGTATTTCGAGTTATTGTTTAAGAAAGAGGGGACTGGGGGAGTGTATAATTTTTCATAAAGGTGGTATAAAGTATATCTAGAGCTATATCTGCCTGGGGGTTTGAATCTCCCCAAATGCCTGCATGTTCATAGCTGTTTGGAATCAACTTTAATCTTGGTACGACTGCTAAACATTGATGACATACCGCACAATGACGAGCTACATTTCAATTTTAATGTTAAATATGATAATTAATTGTGTTTATAATTTCTAGTAAATAATACAAGACTTTTGTTGTTTTGAATAAGTTACTATTAATATTGTTTATTTAGAATTCTTGGTACAAACTAAATTGATAGTCATAATCCTACTAAGAAATGCCTTGTGTTACAAGCTAGAAGTGAATTCTAGCGGTTACGTTCAGTATTCTTTCATTTTGTTTTGAAAAGTAATTTTATAGAAATATACCTTATTAATGTTTTGAGATATTTCTTAATTATACCTTTCTGATATTATTTAATACTATGTAAAAAGTGGATTTTAATTAGGAATATGCAAGAATCGTAAAATGAAACAAGTTTTTTAAATAAAAAATAAATGGTTACTTCACGCACAGTTTTTCATTATTAAATCTTACAGGAAGGGGTTAATCTGTAGGTACCGGACTACTGCTTAAAGAGACAAGGGATCATGAGTTTCAATTTTTAATAATTTTTAATGAAAATATATAATTGTGTTACACAAACTGTTAGTATCGTATTTGAATAAAAATTCTTTTCTATTTCATAAAAAATTTAGTCGTCCAACAATATTCCTTGTCTCCTAGTGCAAGCTTTAATTCCCGGTTACGTTTACTTTTTCATTTTGTCTGTAGAATTTTCATAGAAATAAAACTGGGTATCGATTTTTACTTGTTAAATATTACAAGTAGACAGTTATCTAAAATTATACAGCGTTTTAGAAATTGTTTTCGTCTTTTACCTGTATTAAATCTCCTATAACTCGAGAGCCGAACGATGGCCGATTGCTTAGTGTGCTGGCCTTCGGTACCGGAGTTCGTGGGTTCGAATCTCACAGTGGCATGGATGTTCGTAGCCGTTCGTAATCGGCTTTAAGCTGCAGGTCCCGGTTTCATTAGCCCTCGTGTTGCAAAAAGTAGATCGTAGCACTCCAAGCCAAACCAAACCTATAACTCGAGAAAATACTTTAAATACTAGGTGTGTAATTTTCAAGAGTATACCCAGTTCAATAACAAACACTCCAAGAATCACCAAAATTTTGAATATGAAATATATAAAAGTAATGCAACTGCATCTCTTCAAAATTACAAATTCCATACTAAAATCGTCAAACTAGAAAATGTTATTTTTAAAAGCTTAAAATAAGGATGTACCCTCAAAAAATTAGTTCAGTAAAATCGCGTTTACGATAAATGTCTTTCGATAAAGAAGCTCAAACCTAACTTAATTTTTTTTTTAGAATAAAAAGCATTTAAATGTTTGGTTGAAATCTATCATTTTGAATTTCTTCTATCCCTTAAAACAGTAACAATGTACATTATCCTTTATGTAAAGAAGTTAACCGTATAGATCCGAATCAACTGAAAATGTTTATAAATCATTTTATTGTTTGAGGTATAATGAAACAAAATACAATTTAAAAATATTTAATATAAACTAAAATATAGACAAAAGAAAGCTGATTTTCTACAAAACTTAATCCACAATAAAATGATATACTTAATAATTGCTTCTCTGATACATATTTCAAACTATCTTCAAGATATATATTTTAAATAATTATAACAAATATACAAATAGGTTGTAAAAATATCTATCAAATCTTTGAACAATTCTTAAGCATATGACTGTTTTGTCTGAGTAATGAACAGTTTTTCTTATTTTCAACAACAATCTTATTATTGTGAAACTGGTAATGCAAGATGTACAATTCTTTTCACCGTAAAATCCAATTACTTTAGAAAATGTATATTGTCAAAGTTATGAAATTCAACATTAATAATTACTGTTTGAAAGTATAAAATTTCTTTTATGTACTACATACAAACAACCATTCGTATTTATTAGCAAACTAAAATTTAAAAGTTTTAACGATCTTCTTGGGTAACAGATGCAGAAAGGTCACCCAAACTATTTGAAAGAACTGGAAAAATACGCATTACATTTGCTCAAATACTTTGTTTTTAAGGAAACTCAGTATAGAAAATATTTAAACAAACTTTCGTAAAAGAATTTATTCAATTATAAATTGCAGGTGATTTGTTTTCCTTAGCTTTACTTTGTGTTAAACTTTAAAACTTTAATTCTGTTTTATATATTGCAAAAATGATACCTAGCGGAAATTGAATTGAGAACTTATAAGTATTTTATGAAAGACGATATCTCATATTTTCTAAGGTACTTTAGTATTTAGTTTTATTTCGTCTTTGTTAGCGTATTTGTAAAAAGGGGAGAAATTTTAAAATGGCACCAAAATTTATAAGTGTTATTTTATAGAGAAGTGATTTAAAACCTTTTACATTTGCTACTGAATTCTTTTGTCTAATAAGCCATTACATTTAAGTTATATAAAATTCTAGAGGAATCAAAATACTTTATACATTAATTAAAATAATATTGTGCTCTGTTCTTGTCTTTACTAAAACAAACTTTCAGCTTGCATGAAATGTGTTACGAATGTTAGGTATCTGTTAGTTTATTAAAGTGAGCAATTCACGCTTGAAAATATTGAAACTGACTTTCTAAAGAAAATTAATTTTGGCTACATCAAAGCCAAATAGCCTTTTCTTTGCCTTTTCAAAGGCTTAACTTTGTGTTAAACTTTAAAACTTTAATTCTGTTTTATATATTGCAAAAGTGATACATAGCGGAAATTGAATTGAGAACTTATAAGTATTTTATGAAAGACTATATTATACATGTTTTCTAAGATATTTTAGTATTTAGTTTTATTTCGTCTTTGTTAGTGTATTTGTAAAAAGGGGGAAATTTTAAAATTACACCAAAATAAATTTTATTTTATAGAGAAGTGATTTAAAACCTTTTAAATTTGCTACTTATTTCTTTTGTTTAATAAGCCATTACATTTAAGTTATAAAATTCTAGAAGAATTAAAATACTTTATATATTAAAATAATATTGTGCTCTATTCTTGTCTTTGCTAAAAGATTAATTTCAGCTTGCATGAAATGCGTTACGAATGTTAGGTATCTGTTAGTTTATTAAAGTGCTCAATTCACACATGAAAAGCTTTAAACTGACTTTCTAAAGAAAAGTAAATATGGGTACATCATCATATAACTGTAATAATGAAAAAAAAATTTAGTTTAAATTTTAAGCTTCAGCTATATTAATTTATGAAATTTATAATTTTGATACTAGGGCATAAATCATGGCAACTATTTTTTTTCTTGTCGATAGGGGAACGGATCCCAAATGTATATGTATCGCATGGAAATTCTGCAGGCATAGTGTGTATGCAGAATAACAGATGGCTCTGTAATAGCTGGTAGTAGCTCAGCAAGGGCTGTAAAATCTGTCAGTTGGTGAGTGTCTTTCAAGATGGAAGTAACCCGTGTTGAGCAGCACTCTTGTATCAAAAAAGCAGTTCTCCAAGGGAGAAATGCGATGGAATAGCACAGCGAATTAGTGAAATCCCTTGGAATAACGCCCTACTTGAATGCTACTTTGAGGGTCTTTAAGCCCAGGTTTGTCACTTGAACTTTACATGCACTGTGTTGTCATTATTTGTAACCGTGATGGTCCTATTGCCCTGTATATTACCGTAATAAATTAGTGTGTTACGATATTTCAGTGCTATTCATTGTGCACACATGTAGTTAACACCTTGTCATTTCGTCTGTATATGTCACATTTTTCAACCGGACTAATATCAAGAAAAATATAGTTGCTATCACATTTGCTCTAATCTTAGTAGAAAAAGTTTAAATGTTTTTCATTTTTTATTGTAAGTACTAATTATAATAACTCATCTGAATAAGAAATACTAGTGTACACCAGGGTTTTTCTTTTCATCCTCAACGTATCTCAAATATGTTACCTTGCAACTGAAATATGCATGATCTTATGAAGTCCCAGCGGAAGCTTTCCAATTACAACGAAGACAAATAATAGTGGGATGATGTTCCTCTACGAAGTGTACATTCATTTTAAGAAAAGGAAAAAAGAATACTGCTGTGTTAACAATGAATTTGGGAGATTTGCTTGTCCCAAGGTGGTGCGTGTCATAAGAGAGAGATTTTGAGGCATTGTGAATTTCTATGCAAGAGATTTTGGGGACGGAAAAGGGGAAATAAAGTCGAGAGCAAAATGAATTTTTATCTAAAATTTACGAAAAAGCTTTCTGTTTTTACATAAATTAAAATTTAAAGGGATTCAATCATATGAAACATGTTTTAAATTTTAATCCGCAATGCTTCATTACTCTAACCATTTCACTCACTTACATGAAAATGGAATAAAAGTAATTTTGTGAATTTTTACATTTAAAATGAAATTCTGTATTAAAAAAAATTACTCAGCTCAAACTTGTTAAAGATCAGAAGTTCAAGAATCTTTTATGGGATCTTAAGTTTAAGGGAATAAGGTGAAATGAAAATAAATATTTCCGAAAAATGAAGCATAACCATTAATGCATTAAGATAATTATATATTTATCATAAAATTTTACATTTCAATAGATGGCATTTCAAAAACCATTAAGGAAACAAAAAATCAATTTTTTTGACTTCTTGTATTTCTCGAACTAATAGGAGACATATTTTCAATATTACTTTATCAATAGCTACCAAATGGTCATGTTTGGTGCCCATGTAGGGTCTAAACGTTAAAAATTATTCTAAACCATTTTTTCTTAATTTTTTAACCTTGTGTGATTTTCAATCAAGCAAGAGATTTAGGTGCACGAGAATTTTCCTTTTAATGCTAAAAAATTAGTTGCTTGAATATTTTAAATTTAAAATAATATAACTTCACCTATTACATAGTATTTGGAAATACAGATATTAAAGTCTTCTATAGCAAGCTTAGGAAATGTATGTTTGCTCCTTTGCTTGCACTCCTAAAATAGTTTACTTTGTCATGTGTATAAATTCAAGAGATAAAATTATACTAAAATCACATTCTACTTAAATTTTAAAAACTTGCGTCCTTTTAATGACTGAATCGAAATATAATGTTCATTATAAAGCTAAAGCATAATTTTATACTTGAAATGAATAAAAAAGTACATGAAATAGTGTGATGTTTTAAGCGGTATTTATTATTTTAAAATTTATACTGATATAATATAAAATTATAGTAAATTAAATGTAAGATTTTTTAACGGAACAGCACAGAAAAGAATTAAACATTTAAAGAAAAAGTAATTAATCCACTGTGAAAACACGACAGGAACCCTAGTCGATGTTTATCATATTAGGAGCTTAAGTACCATAGGTCCTTTAGACCAGGTTTCTTCATTTCTAAGCCACTCATTGGTAGTTCTTTACTCCGTTACCGAATTCTTTAAATTGATGTGGGTGCCACCTTGCGAGGATGCACTGCACTAAAATCTCACATTAAAAAACCACGTCTTTGTGTGTGTGTGGGGGGGGGGGTCGATATTATAACACATTATATACTGGCCTCTAGTTACATGCTGTAATTTCGTTGCGTATAATTAAAGTACAGCACTTTTTTATCATTTGTAAAATTCTCATTCTCGTCAATACCTATTAACTTGTTGGAGACCGCCAAGTCACCAAGCTAAATTCAGCAATAATTTTATGAAAAATTATATAACTATTTAATAAATGGTTAATACTAAATGACAGAGTAGAAAATAAATTTTATTATTCACAATGTTTGTTAGTAGGTAATATAGTTTACCACAAGTATCTTATCAGAGGCGATACAACTAAAAACTACTTTGCATAAAACGATTTTTTTTCTTATATTTTATTAAAATTGTAAAATCGAAGATTCTAATTCTTAAATAGTACTACAATGGAACTTTAAATTATAGCAACAGGAAAACGTACTGGTCCTAAAACAAAGGGGAATCTTTATTTGAAGCGTGTGCTTATTTGGCATTTCATTCTTAGTAAATTTTGTAATTGCTATTGTTTTAGGGGCTTAGTTAAAAATATAAATAATTTTGTTTTATTTGAAAATAATCCATTAGGTGCGTTTTTAACGTATACCTGTTTCAATACACAAGAAATCTGTGTGTAACAAAACTGAACAAGTTTGGGAAACATTAAAAAAACCTTTTCTAACTCCAAAAATCCCGTAATAGTTCTTGATTATGATGATGAAAAGAGTAGAATAATTAAGTTTCTTATTTTTTAAATGTTATATTATGGTATAAAAAAGACTTCAATATCGGTATCAGTCTACAGCTTAAATTATAGTAAAATGGAAATGTGTTATTTCAGCGTAACTGGATATTCTGTATTGTTAAATTATCATATAGAGTAATAACATAAAAATATTTCTTAAAAAAAACCCTCAAAATTTAAGAAATATTAGAAAAGGTTGGAGTAAATGGAACTAAAACGATTTAGTTATTAAAATTACACACTGTTTAACTAATATAATAAATATATTAATTCTAAAGATAATATAAATATATATTGTCACAGAAAAAAATGTAGGCATATCTATGGCGTAGATTTTTAAATCATAAGGATAGATGTATAACTATTTAAATTCCTTCAATATTAATTGTTCTATTTTTTGTTATAATATAAATGGAAAACATTTATAATATTTTTAAAAGTCTTGAATACATTACAAATATTTGTAAAGTATTTAGAAACTCCTAATATTTCAAAACACTTGCTCTTTAAAGCTCTGTTTAACTAATATAATAACTAATATATATTAAATTTAAAGAAAATATAAATATATATTGTCAGAGAAGAAAATGTAGACATATCTAGGGCTTAATTTTTAAATCATAAGGATAGAAGTATAACCATTTAAATTTCTTGTATATTAATTGTTCTATATTTTTGTTATAATATAAGTAGAAAACTTATATTTTTTAAGTCTTGAACACATTACAAATATTTGTAAAGTATATAGAAACTCCTAATATTTCAAAACACTTGCTCTTTAATGCTCTGTTTAACTAATATAATAACTAATGTATATTAATTTAAAAAAATATAAATATATATT
>JAGEOH010001588.1:5000-16430 GCA_032207245.1 Pardosa pseudoannulata | reverse complement strand
GTACTATTACTTTCCTTACTCATCTATTATGTAAATTTGTAAAATACCAAAAAGCTGAATTCAACAGGAGACTGCATGAGCCACTCTGCAAAACAGCCATTTAGTTTTTATTTACAGATATCTACATATTACACATTTTTCTTATAGATTACAAGGGATGAAAGTATCAGCAAACATTGATGAAACCTAAATGGGAAAACTTTTCGATCATTAATGTAAACTTAAGAGTCTATTAGTTATTTGTACATTTTGTTTCTGTCTGCGTTCTTTTATTCCTTTAAACAGGCTAGAGCTATAATAGAATAGAAAATTTACATGCAAAGGCTATGAGTCCCCCAGCATTATACTGTATTATCTGCTCTAGGCAGGGGTATCACCAGAACCACATGACTCATTGTTGCTCAATTAATGCATGTAAATGGACTACATTCAACAACAACAATAAAAAGCACAACACGATAAATACAAATACTAAATCCTTGAGATATTCCACTGGCTATATGATAGACAGGCAGGTTTAAGGCTGAGTAAAGTGAAGGACTGATTAGACTGAGTGGCGAGAAATGAGTTTGTAGACCTTCCCCACCAGAGGATGGAGGGATGGATATATTTATAAATGCATGAAATTGAAAGTGTTATGCCTGAACTAAACATTCATAAATAAATCTCCTAAAAAAAGTGGGATTAAAAGACTGATTAAAATTAAGTTTATTAAACTTTTGATATGCATAATAGCACACGAAAACACCACAATTCATATTATCATTCTGCAAAATATGGGGTGGGAATATTATTTTCCATTTATAAAATGATTTAAAAATGTTTTTTAAAATAGAGTACCATTTGTGAATTATAAAATTATATGATTCAGTCGATAATTTTAATGGATCATACACTTCAAAGCAATGTTCTTTTAAATTAGCTATAATTAATGTCCAATGCGAGTTATGGTTAAATGGAATCAATAAATATTCTTTCAATACAATGCTATCTAGCACTTTTCTATTGACACATTTAGATTGATAAACAGCTAGTGAAAGACAGGAACTAATTAGTTCCTGTCTTTCACTAGCTGTTAAAAATTGTAAATGGTCACAATAATTATATGTCTATTAATAGACATAATTATTGTGACCATTTACAATTTTTAACGAAAAAGCATCTATAATGGTATTATAAAGCCACTCCCTTTTAAATATGATTGAAAATGATTTTAAAATTTTTCCCTCTTCATCACTTATGAAAGGGTCTATAGATTTTAACATATATGGTGTTAGTTCTATATCACAAACCTTAACAAATGTAGAAGTCATTGTTTTACTACTAAAATCGTTTAACTTCAGATCTAAAAATGGCAGATGATTAGAATTGCAGGAAACAAAATTTTTATAATCACCCATCAAACAAGAATATATATGCTTCCGAAAAAGTACTGTGCTGAACTGCTGAATTAGACTGTAATTATTAACTATTTGATGTGAATTATAGCATACAAAAACACCACAATTATTTTATCAACCTGTAATAAATGAGGAGGATATTCTATTTGCAAAGAAATATTCTTTCTTAATGTTGTATTTCTTAAATTTATTCAATAACTATAAAACATAACAACTTTATTAAAACTTCATTAAGCCTAGCAAACAACAGAATTCTAAATTATTATTGCATCTACAATTGCCAATATCTCTTTTACAATTTCATACATTGTATGTTGCCAGTACATAATAAATATAAATACAAATTATACAAATTAATATATTTTAAATACACAACATCTCCCCCTTTTTCATGACATGACAAAATCTCTGAATCGTGAAGGTGGTTTTACAATGCGACCCTTTCTTGTTATGTATGCATTTTGTGGTACATTGCCTGTATCCTGAATAATAGACCTTTGCCCACTATTCCAGTCAATATCTGCCATATCTCCCCTTTCAATGTTAGTTGTCTGCGTTGTATCATCAAAGCGCTCTTGAAAAGAATTTTTTCGAGGTCTCAAATGAAATGAATTTCGCCGCAATATACTACCTCTTACAGATTTTACTAAATAGGATCTAGGGGTCTTACATTTTTTTATAATTTGGGCTGGCTCCCATTTATTACCAGACCATATAAGGACACTCTCCCCTTCACTAAAGTCTGCCCTTTTCCTAGCTTGCAAATCATAATATTGTCGCGTAGATGAGATGAATTGAACGACAAACACTCAAGACCAGTTTAAGATTTTATTACCACGCAACTGAAGGAAATCCTGCTTATATACACTTTTAGAACCTTCCAGACTTGGAAGGCCCGCAGAAAATTAGGAACTAAATTTACATAAATTTGCATAATGAAATTAAATTAACATAAATTAAATCAAAGTTAAAATCAATTTTTAAAGGCAGCTTGCCTCGCTTGTTTTCGAACCCGGAACCTCCCGTTCACGAGTCCGCCGCTTTACCGACTGCGCCACGGCGTCCTTGCTGAAAGGAACGATTTTCGCTACATTACCCCCCTCTTAGGAGGAAGCAGCGTCCCGCTGCAGTCTTGTTTGGCTCCTTGTAACAGGTCTCCTGGAAGTAGGCATCTCCTCTTCATCCAATTGTCTTTTTGGATCAAGATAGGGTTTTAGTCTTATTACATGAACGACATCTTCTGATCTTCGACGTCCTCTATTTTGTTCGACACTTTCTACTGCATATGTCACGTCAGACAGTCGGCGTGTTACTCGATAAGGTCCGAAGTACCGTCTCAGTAGCTTTTCGGATAATCCCACTTTCCGTACCGGAGTAAAGACCCATACTAAGTCTCCGATATTGTAGCTAACAGGTCGATGCCTCTCGTCATATCGGCGTTTGTCTGCAGCTTGCGCTTCGCGGATATGGAGTTTTGCTAGCTGTCTAGCTTCCTCTGCCCTGGTAATGAAGATGATGCGCATAACTTTCGTCAAAAGTTTCGGTATTAGATGGGAAAATTACGTCAAGAGGAGTCTGGATATCTCTACCATGGACGAGAAAGAATGGGCTAAATCCCGTACTATCTTGTTTTGCTGAATTGTACGCAAAAGTCACGAACGGTAGTATGGTATCCCAATTCTTTTGCTCAACGTCTACGTACATAGATAGCATGTCAGCCAGTGTTTTGTTGAATCTTTCTGTCAATCCATTGGTCTGTGGATGGTAGGCGGTCGTCAGAAGGTGTGACGTCTGGCATAACTGGTTAACGTTTTTAACAATATTGGCTAAAAAGTTACGTCCTCTATCGCTTATCATTTCCTTAGGAGCTCCGTGCTTCAGTACAATTTCTTCAACTATAAATTTAGCGATTTCAGTGGCCTCAGCAGTTGGTATTGCCTTTGTAACTGTGAATCTAGTTAAGTAATCTGTGCAAACGATAATCCACCGGTTGCCATTTCGGGTAACTGGAAAACGTCCAAGTAAATCTACTCCAATTTTGGCAAAAGGTATGTCAGGGGGTTTTATCGACTGAAGCTGCCCTGGTGGGAGTTGTGGAGGGGATTTCCGTCTCTGGCATTCTCGGCAGTGTGAAACATATCGACGTATGCTCCCATATAGTCCTGGCCAAAAGTATTTTCTTCTTTCCTGTCGTAAGTTTTGGCAAAACCAAGATGACCGGCGGTTGGAGCATCATGGAGACTTCTTAAAACATCACTACGGAGTTTTTTTGGTACCACCAAGAGCCACTGTTGTCCCATCGGATCGAAGTTCCTTTTGTAAAGTACACCATTTCTTATTTGATAATTTTGGTATGCCTCACCTCTGTTGAGGATTGTTATGATGGTCTTCAACTGTTTATCCTTTTGTTGTTCTTTTCCGTAATCTTCGATAGTTGCGAAGGACGGGATTTCGTCATTGCTTTCAGTTATTGGTTCAATGAGGGGCTTTCTTGACAGAGAATCCGCATCCAAATGTTTACGGCCACTCTTGTAGATAATGTTTATGTCGTATTCTTGCAACCTGAGAGCCCAACGCGCCAATCTTCCCGACGGATCCTTAACGTTCGCCAACCAACATAAAGAATGGTGATCAGTTACTACTGCAAAAGGTTTTCCATAGAGATACGGCCTGAATTTACCGATCGCCCAGATGACGGCAAGGCATTCTTTTTCTGTTGTGGAATAGTTTCTTTCAGCTGAAGTAAGGGACCTTGATGCGTAGGCTATTGGTCTTTCTTTATTATCCTGGATTTGTACCAGAACTGCTCCGAGGCCATGGCCGCTAGCATCTGAATGTATCCTTGTTTCCGAGTCTGGGAGAAAATGCCCTAGAACAGGGTCATTGGTCAATAACTTTTGGAGTGTTGAAAAAGATTCCATCTGAGGTGGGTTCCAAGAAAATTTTGTGTCTTTCTTCAATAAGTCATGCAGGGGTTTTGCGATCTCAGCAAAATTTTTGATGAATCGTCGATAGTATGAGCATAAACCCAGAAAACTTCGGACATCCGTGACATTTTCTGGGGTAGGGAACTTTGCCACAGCCGCTGTTTTCTGTGGATCGGGATATATTCCATGTTGATCAACTAGGTGTCCGAGTATAGTTAGCTTCTTTTTCCCAAATGAACATTTGGCAGAATTTAGTGTTAGTCCCGCTTCTTTAATGCACTTCAGGACTTTCCTCAAGCGTATTTGATGTTCTCCGAAGTTCGGTGCATACACAATGATATCGTCTAGATAACAAAGACAAATATTCCACTTTAGACCTCTTAGCACAGTGTCCATCATTCGTTCGAAAGTTGCGGGGGCATTACATAGCCCGAACGGCATGACTTTAAATTCGAAAAGACCATCTGAAGTCACAAAGGCTGTCTTTTCCCTGTCTTTGTCGTCAACCTCTATTTGCCAGTAGCCTGACTTTAGGTCCATCATAGAGAAAATTTTCGAACCCGCTAGACAGTCCAGGGCATCATCGATGCGAGGTAATGGATATACATCCTTTCTGGTTATCTTGTTCAATCTCCTATAATCAACACAAAAACGCCATTCACCATTTTTCTTCTTCACAAGCACGACTGGAGATGACCATGGGCTATCTGACGGCTGTATCACGTCTTCTCTTAGCATTCGCTGTACTTCTTCGGCAATCAAGCGTCTTTCGATGGCTGATACACGGTAAGGTCGTTGCTTGATTGGGGCGCTGTCACCTGTATTGATTTTGTGCCTCACTGAACTACATCGAGTTTTCCTAGAATTTCTCTTAAAATCAAATATGTCACTAAATTCTTCTAATAGGTTCAATAGTTCGTCTTCTTCAGTGGTAGTTAGATCAGAATCGAGAATTTCTTTTAACTTTTCTCGAGTTACCCGTTTTCGGGACTTGTGCTCCTTGGGAGTTTCTTCCACTTTGTCACTCAGAGAGCAGATGGCGTTATTTTCGATTGTCGCAAAACAGCCTATATTCATCCCTTTCGGTATCAGTTGGGTTCGTCGGGAAAAGTTCGTTACCCACACTTTACAACAGCCATTCTCAATGTCGACAATTGAAGCTGGAACAGATAACTCTTTTTCGTACTTCAGAACTTCGCTACCAACAATCATAGCTCCATTTGCTTCTTGCACTGTTGAATTCAAAGCAGATATTTGTCTTGTAGAGTTAGCTTCAATTAAGTAATTCGATGCGGCGATTAGAGAGCAATTTGATTCAGTTGAGACTGTATTGTATGGAAGGATTTCGGCAAGTTGGAGCTCTTGATTTCCACAATCAATAACGGCATCGGTGGCACGGAAAAAGTCCCAGCCAAGTATCATTTGATGACTACACTGCGGAAAAACGAGAAATTCAAACGGCTTCACAGTCCCGTTCAAGTCTATTTTTAATACACAGCGTCCAGAGGCGGCTACAGTTTTACCACAAGCAGTTTTCAGTATAGGTCCATTCTCAATAAACATAGGAGTATTCAATTGTCGGCGTAATTCTTCGGATATGACAGAATAATCGGCACCAGAATCAACGAGAGCTTTTACACACTGTCCATTCGCGGTGATACAGGTGGTGTTCGCTTTTAACTTGGCTGTGGTGTACGTCGGAGGATTTTCTTTCACTGCGGCCTTACCTCCTGCACAGGTCGCCCGAGTTAGTTTTCCTCACTCCTGCGACTCGGCGACAGACTGGGCCTTCGGTATGGTGATGGGGATCTAAAGCGGCGATTCGGCGAACGACCTCGATTTGAGCTTGGCGACTGTGATCTAGCGGCTGATCGGTTGCTTTCTTCGGCGGCGCGACTGCTATTGTAATTTGAGAGGGCTTCACGTCCAAAGTTTCGACGGTAATCATCGAAAATAGCCTTTCGATCTTTGCAGTATCTTACAACATGTCCAGGTCGACCACAGTGAAAGCAGACGGGTCGATTATCTGTGGTACGCCATACGTCGGTCTTCCTAGGTTTTTCGTACGTTACATGTCGAAACTGGTCCCGGGTAGTCTCCGGTCTCCTATACGTCGGCTGGATGCGGCGCTTGGGTATCGAGATGGGTTTCTGGAAGCCTGCGTCAGAAATAGGATTTAGAGATCTTCCCACTTCTTCTCGGACAATGGCTGCAATGGATTGTAGTCCTATTTCCTGCTCCTCTGTTTGCGACGAGGTGAGGGTTTGTATTTCCTCACGAACGATTTTCCTGATTAAGGACGTCAAATCAAGGTCCGATGAATCGATGGAGGCTATTGGTACGACATTAGGTAATCTTGTAAACTTTTGATGCCTAATCCGTTTCTGATTAATTTCTTCAATATGCTGGCACCATTTAATAAAATCGGCTACAGTCTTAATTTCTTTTGTTAATAGTGCCTGATAAATATCCTCGGCTACCCCTTTCATAAGATGAGATATCTTGTTGTCCTCTGACATGCTAGGGTCTGCTTGTTGGCAAAGTCTCAAAACCTCCTGAATGTACGATTGGGTAGATTCACCAAATTCCTGGGCACGACTTTTGAGTCTATCATTGGCTTGCCTTATATACAACTCCTCGTTGCCGAAAGTATTTTTTAATTCATCTTCAAATTTCTTCCATGATAGCAACATGTCCTCATTATTCTCAAACCATTTCTTCGCCGTTCCGTCTAGGAAGAAATACACATTTGCTAAACTCAGGGTATCATCCCATTGATTGAATTTTGATACCCGAAGATATTCCTTCAACCACTTTGTTGGATCCTGTCCGGGCTCGCCTTTAAAGATAGTCGGCTTTCTTGGCTCCCTAATCATGGTTGGAGTAACGAGAATCGGTGAGGACTTAAATTCCGGCTCCGTCATTTTCCTCGCCTTTACTTGCCTCGCCTTGCCTTCGTAAAGTCCGTGTTCCGGGGGAAGGTTTTGGAGTCGACGGCTTCGACGACACTCAGTTTCTTCCAGACTGATTGCAATACGATCTTTACCCGGCGCCTCCACCAAACTGTCGCGTAGATGAGATGAACTGAACTTGGTGAAATGAATGATAAACGCTCAAGACCAGTTCAAGATTTTATTACCCCGCAACTGAAGGAAATCCTGCTTATATACACTTTTAGAACCTTCCAGACTTGGAAGGTCCGCAGAAAATTAGGAACTAAATTTACATAAATTTGCATAATGAAATTAAATTAACATAAATTAAATCAAAGTTAAAATCAATTTTTAAAGGCAGCTTGCCTCGCTTGTTTTCGAACCCGGAACCTCCCGTTCACGAGTCCGCCGCTTTACCGACTGCGCCACGGCGTCCTTGCTGAAAGGAACGATTTTCGCTACAATATTTTTTACTCTTAGCTCTTTTTAATTCTAACTGCTCTTTAAAATTTCTAACTATTTTTGGTTTCAACATAGAACTTGTCGTGGGTAATTTTGTACGCACACACCTACTCATAAGTATTTGAGCAGGAGAAACTTTCATTCCACTTATTGGTGTATTTCTATGCTCCAGTAAGGCTTCATTTATCATATCTATTTCAATGCCTGATTTACGGAGAATGCCTTTAGCAATACCCACCATTTTCTCAGCAAATCCATTGGATTTAGTATAATTTGGACTACTATTTATAATTTCAAACCCCCATTCTCTGGCAAATTTATTCATTTTAATACTATAAAACATAACAGCTTTATTAAAACTTCATTAAGCCTAGCAAACAACAGGATTCTTATTATTATTGCATCTACAATTGCCAATATCTCTTTTACAATTTCATACATTGTATGTTGCCAATACATAATAAATATAAATACAAATTATACAAATTAATATATTTTAAATACACAACACCTAATATTTCATTAAGTAAATCTGTCAAGTTTTTTATACCAAAAGAATGTTTATTAGCATGCATCCCGGATGCTATGTTTAACAGGAAGAGAAGTAGACAAAGGTTTACACAAAGATAGAGAAGTTGAAATGTTAGAAGTTAAAGAAGTACAGGATACATTAACAGTAGAAGGAGAAGGTTTACCTCTTTTATCATGTGTCAAAGAAGAAATCTTTATAATCTTGGATGAAGATAAGGCTTCTTCTTTCTCATGGATCTTCATCGATGAGTGCCAATACGTCCTCGTTTTAATTTTACCTGCCACCACTTCAGCATATGTCAACCCACATACGAAGTTACCAACCCTGTAAAGAGAGGAAACCCTTACCTCAGAGAGCATCCAAGAAGACCTTGCAGGAAAATTAGCAAGAGGTATTTTAGTATGCTCTTGCGAGAATGCTGGACACACTTTCTGGGAAATAGCAAACGGTGCAATAGACACATGAGTCATTCTAAGGAAGAGTTAATGTTAGCAAAAATAACAGAAATCATACTTGCAGTATTAATTTGATTAAATTAGTGTTTGATAACATTTTATATAGTTAATAATACTAGCAAGATATACAGCATTAACACTATTTGAATTTGAAATAGTTTATAAAATCAACAAAAATGCCAAAAAGCCTTGCTAGCATTATTAATGCGATAAAATAATTACTATAATTATGATTTTTATTTAAATAATAAAGCAAAACGTGATTACATTGCATTAAACACAGGTACGATGTTAAAATCGAATAATACCACGTGCATCGTGCAGAAAACAAAATGTACAAGGTATTAAAGAAATAAAACAATTATAGTAATGCAAATAACTATACATAATCTAAAGAGCTCTTAACGTAGGAAATAACATTATTAATATTGTCAAAATTTCTAGAAAACATGCTTGGTGTATTAATTTAATAGTATTTTAAATTAAAAAATAATACACGACGAGAACAAGACTCTGAGAAAAAGATATAATTAACAAAATTATAATAAATCGAGCAAATAAATAAAATAGTCATAATAATAATAACATAAAATATAATAATTGTTTTTTACCTGAAAACTCTTAGAAAAAGATATAATTAACAACAAATATAAGAAATCACACATCAAATTGGGAGACACCAACACTGAAACTTAGTTTACTCAGCCCTCTGAGAGTCTGAGAGTTTACCTTGGCGTAGAAACTTGCCATGGACATTTTCTCGCCAACGTAGTTTGCCAAACCCGTATCAATTCCGATATTGTATAAAACTCGAAATTCGCTGACTCGTATCCACTCGTATATCTGCGTATATTAAAATTATAGACTGCGGGATTGGCGCCATCTGGCGAGCTGAAATTAAAATAAAAATAGAGAATGCATAAGAATGCCACTATTTCAGATTATACAAGTGAAATAAGTAAACATACGAAATGGAAAATATTATATTAATCGGGTACTTTTATCGAAAGTGCTGCGTCCTAAGCTAAAACGAAATTTTAATTCTCATAAAAAAATAAATAAAAAAAATTCTGTGTAAATGTGAATCAGGTGCTGTTATCTATTATTCTTTCGGAAATATATTTATAAATTTTATTATAAAAAATAATTTTTAGCAGCAGATAATACGTGTTGTCGTATAATACACATTATAAAATAATTTTAAGATTTTTAAAATATAATGGATTATAGGCAGAAAATATATTAGCTGCTGAAAATTTTTGTGGAAATAATATATATTCATTAGAACGTGCATTTGTTCAATAAATTTACTAAGATTTGAAATTTAGAACTATTTTCTAAAACTGTTTCTTTATCTTTAATAAAAATATATATGAATCATTTATTTTTATTAAATGACACGTGATTAAATCTGATTATTTCCTGTAACAAACAATAAAAAATTTGGATTTTCATGTATTTTACTGTGCTCTGGAGTTTGTCCATTTTTGATTGTAACATTTTTTTTCATTTTTAAATTTAATATATAAAATACAATTGAGGGCTTGTGGAGCTCAATTAAGAGATCCCTCCGTACCTTTGTGATTTTATAGAGGAAAATGAAAGAAAATCTGCAAGATGCTTTTCAGGATTTTTAAAATCAGATCAAACGTGTATATCCACCAACAACTCGGGATACTTAAATTATGTTAGCGCTTTATTTATTTATATTTTATGCTTAATTTTCGAAGGTAATAAGTGACATTTATATTTTTTTATTTACTGCTTTTGAACTATTCAGTTGTGTCTTAATTTAATACAAAATGAAAAGAAATATTTTTAAACTATATTATTTATAGTGTAATACATTGTTAAAAGTGATACGCTAAGTAATAAAAGTAATTTTATTTCGACTGTCTACCGTTATTGTTACGGAAGATCAAGATTTAAACTTAGATAAGAAAAATCATTTCACTCCTTATTTCTTCAGAACTTTAAGCTAAAAATTTATTATTTTAAAATTTACTCCGTTTTTATATTTTCATTTTAAGCTAATAATTTGAGAAGTAATTTGTACTGTACTTTATTACTTTTTAATCTTTTGATAGTTTTAAAATAATTTCATTAAATAACAAAATATTTTATAAATAGCTAATATTTTATATAATTGCCTAAATAAACAACTAATGATTATATTTTGCTTAATTTGCACTTATTGCAAAAATTCTGCACTGTTTAGTTTAATAAATACAAAATTTAAATACATTAAAAACTGAAATTTAAATTTGTATTCATCTTAACATTTTAACAAAATCAGAAACCTTTTTTTTTAAAATACGTTTTGAAAATGGGTATAAATTAATACACAATGTAAACATCACTTGGCGACAATTTGGCGATCACTTGTAAATAGTGCCAAAAAACATGTGGAAATAATTTAGAACGTGCAATTTAAAATATTTTCTTTATAAAAATACTTTCTCTAATTTACGTAACAGATTTGAGAAAACATGTTCTAAAGTACTTTTGTTCTTCTCCAAGAATGATATGTGTTGCGGGCGTCCACTTTTGATGATTAAGTTTGATTTTAGATAATAAAAATTGCATTTTTTTTTGAAAAATAGAGGTATTAACACTTTTTTGAACATGTATCGACACAAAATTGTAACACTACAATTAAGGACTAATGTTCCAGAGATGAAAATAGATAATATTATAAAATATGCTAGATTAAGGAAGGGA
>JAGEOH010001587.1:0-16449 GCA_032207245.1 Pardosa pseudoannulata | reverse complement strand
GACACTTATGAATGAGGAAGGGAGAGACAGCAGAAAAGCTTCCCTCCTTCCTCTGAACTATGAAAAATCTAGCACGAGTTGTGTCAATGTTCTGACTTTGTTGCCCCTTATGACCCAAGGGGAGGGGTGGGGGGGGTTTTGAGATTATCCATAATAAGAGGTTTGGTGTTCAGATCCCGGCCGCACCACCCACCATGGAGCCCAACAAGGGGGTGCTAAAACGCTCCCAAAAAGGGACATAAACGACGCACCAGTGCTAACCGGGATCTATACGCGCACAGCTACCCCATAAGCAGCTTTGACCCAGTAAAGTGCTTAGCAAGTAACCGATTACTTGGCCCAGGCCAGTGACAAAAAGTCGTCCAACCAGCCGATTGATGCAGATGGGACCATTCTACACCTCCCGTTTGCCCGAAGCAGGGGCCAAAGTAATGTGTTGGTTTCCCTCAATTACCAGGATCCCCCTTTCCGGGGACACGGGTCTCCACGCACGGCAAACACGTGGGTGGTTAACAAATCGCGAGATGTTGTGTTCAGAAAGGGAACACAACATATCGCGATAAGCCCTCACCTCCGAAAAGGTAACCACAACGAGGGAGAAAGGAAAAAGGAAGAGAAGAGAAAAGAGGAAAGAAAAGGAAAAGAACAAAAGATCGCTGGGGTACCTCGGGATTGCGACACCCGTGTTTACCTAAAGTAGGTAAACCCCCTGAGGGGACGAGAAAAAAGGAAAGAAAAAGGAAAAGAGCAAAAGATCTTGAAGCTTTGGAGAAAGTCCTTTACGTCTGTGTGGGTTCCAAAACCAAACCTTGTCACCTTCGTTGAATTCATGTCTTGTAGCTCTTGCGTCGTATCTGGTCTTCATTTTGTCCGTCGCGATGTTGATCCGACCTCGGGCAAACTGATGAACGTCTTCTAACCGCGCCTGCAGATTTTCAACATAAGCTTCAGGCGAAGAAGGCGCATCCGGTGGACGTCCGAATACAAGATCACAGGGGAGACGGAGCTCACGACCGAAGAGCATCTGTGAGGGTGTAAAGCCGGTGGTTTCATGGACGGCACTCCTGTAGGCCAGCAAAAATAACGGTAGTTTCTGATCCCAGTCTTGTTGATTCTTCGAAACGAGGTGAGAAAGACTATTTAGGATTGTTCTATTGAATCTCTCCACCATGCCATCCGATTGCGGATGTAGAGGGGTTGTTCGTGTTTTATCGATTCCCAGGATTTTGCAAAGTTCTTGGCAGACAGCAGAAATGAAATTCCTCCCTTGATCTGAATGAAGTTGAAGGGGTGACCCGAACCTAGAAATCCAATTTGCCACTAAAACTTCTGCAACAGTTGTCGCTTCCTGATCGGGAATCGGGTATGCCTCAGGCCACTTCGTGAAATAATCCATGACAGACAAAATGTATCGGTTATTGTCCGCTGTCCGTGGAAGAGGTCCCAAGATGTCGAATGCTATTCTTTCGAATGGCGCCCCGACATTATACAGATGTAACTTTCCTCTACTGCGTCTAGTGGGTCCTTTACGCGCTCCACAGGCATCGCAGGATTTGCACCATTTTTCGACATCAGTTCTTATGTTGTTCCAATAAAACCTCTCTCGAACTCTCTGGATGGTTTTCATAACTCCGAAATGTCCACTTGTTGAACTATTGTGTAACTCCTTTAGCACGTCTGGTATTCGCGATCGTGGGAGTACTAGCTGCGACCTCGATGTTTTGCCGTCGTCGGATTCCCATTTTCTATACAGGACGCCGTTTCGAAATTGAAGAGAATCCCAGAGAGCCCAATAACGTTTGACACCAGGACTTAAACTAGAGATATCTTGCCAATTGGGTCTTGTACTAGACAACTCCATGAATTCAATAATGGGTTTTATTTCAGGGTCCTTCATTTGTGCTTCACGAATTTCTTCATCACTCCAAGAGTCTAATCGTGATGTAGATGACGCTGTGAGGTGGCGCACAACCGGCTCTATTGTCCCATATTTTATCTCAGCTGCAGAACAAAAGCGACAATTACCTGTACAAGGTCTCCTGGACAAGGCGTCTGCATTTCCATGTGAGGATCCTCTGCGATGTTGGATATCGAAGTCGTACTCTTGCAGCTTCTGTATCCACCTAGCTATCTGTCCCTCTGGGTTCTTGAAATTCAAAAGCCATGTGAGAGATGCATGGTCTGTTCGCAGCAGGAATTTTCGTCCGTAAACATAACTGTGAAAATTCTCTATAGCTTTAACAATGGCGAGCAATTCTTTTCTGGTGACACAGTAATTTCGCTCGGTCTTCGACAGGCACTTACTCCAATAAGCGATTACACGTTCATGACCATCGATTTCTTGAGATAGCACTGCTCCCAGACTGGTATGGCTGGCATCTGTATCTAAGATAAACTGTTTGTCAGGATCCGGATAAGACAATATAGGTGCGGATGTTAAAGCCTCTTTTAAGCTGTCAAATGCTACCTGGCATTCCTCAGACCATTTAAATGGTTGTTTGTTCTCGGTCAACCTATGAAGTGGTCTTGCGATTAACGAAAAGCCTTTTACAAACCTTCTATAATAAGTGCAGAGACCTAAGAAGCTTCTCAACTCGTGCACATTCTGAGGTTGCCTCCATTCTTTAACTGCTGCCACTTTTCGGGGGTCAGTTCTTACTCCCTCGGCGGAAATTATATGACCAAGGTAGCTTACTTCGCTGCGAAACAAATAACATTTGGCTGGATTTAACTTCAAATTGGCTTCTTTCAATTTTTCTAGCACCCTTCTCAGGTTTTTAAGATGTTCTTCAAAACTTCGCCCCACGATTATTATGTCATCTAAGTAAACAAGACAGGCTTCGGGAGAAAGTCCTCTCAACACCGTCTCCATTAGGCGCTCGAAAGTAGCAGGTGCGTTGCATAGGCCAAAAGGCATAACTTTAAATTGCCAAAGTCCTTGGCCACCAGTCGTGAATGCTGTCTTTTCACGATCTACGGGATCCATCTCTACTTGCCAATAGCCACTCTTTAAATCAAGTGTAGAGAACCACACATTTCCCGATAATGTGTCCAAGGTGTCGTCGATTCGGGGAAGAGGGTAACTGTCTTTCTTGGTGATGTTATTTAGGCGACGGTAGTCCACGCAGAATCTCGTTGAACCGTCCTTTTTCTTGACCAAGACGATAGGAGAGGCCCAAGGACTGGTAGAAGGTTCGATGACGCCCTTCTCCTGCATATCATTTAAAAGATCTTTCACTTCTTCTACTTTGGAGAATGGTAATCTTCGAGGATGTTGTTTAATAGGAGCATGATTTCCTGTGTCGATTCGGTGTTTTGTTAACTTTGTTCTTCCCAAATCGTCGGATGACTTCGAAAATAGTTCACTAAATTCACCAAGCATTTTCTCTACAGCGCTTTTCTGTTTCTTACTTAATTCTGTTTTTGTTAGCAAGTCCTTCGTTAAATCTTCAGAGGACACGTTTGATGTTTGGAAAGAACTTCGCTCCACACAAGTCACTGGGGTACATGTGGCTAACACCTCACCTTTCTTAATAATCTTCGGTTTATCACTTATGTTGGCAATTCTCACCGGTATGGCTTCTTTTGAGAAATCTATGAGTGTTGAAGCTACTAAAACCCCTTTTGGAAAATTCCCGAAGTCAGGAAATTCGAGGAGTCCAAGTCGAAAATTCTTCTCTTCGTCAGAATAGCCCTCCAATATTAATTCTTTTCTGGCTGGTATGATGAAATCCAACGGAGCAATTATTTGATAGCAGGATTTGATTTCACTAACTTCTTTCCGGAACAGTGTTACATCTTCTGACGTAGAGTGTAGAGAATTATCTTTAAAGTCTAATATAAAATTGTATTTCTTTAGAAAGTCCAGTCCGAGGATAAAACTGTCCGTAATTTTTGCCAATAATCGGAATTTTGTCACCGGTAACAGTCTGGAGAGTAACGCATGGCGGCGTCCAGATAATCTTCTCATTAAGTTGTTGAGCAACATCTTCATTCATGATGGTAACATTGGCCCCTGTGTCGATGATCATCCGGCAGGATAAATTATTTACATAGGCTTCAATAAAGAATCCATTTCCGTCACCACTTTCTGAAGAAATTTGGAAAACCTCAAAATGGGGCTCTCTATTAACTGGCAATCTCCGCCCCACGAGACAGCCATGTTCTAGTTTTCCTGTTTCTTGGTTCTAGTTACATTATCAGCTCGTTGATCTTGGCGAGCTTGGCAGCTTCTTTGTATATGTCCTTCGGCTCCGCATCTCCAGCACATTACATTCTTCTTTTGTGTGTTTCGATTGGATTTAGCATTCAGGGATAACACAATATCACGCAATTCCTTCAGAATTTCCGCCATATCAACATCGCTTACTGCTGCTCCTCTCACCTGATGTCTGTCCCTTCTCGAAGCTTGTTGGGCAGCTTCGTATTTCAAACCATACACTAGGGCCGATTTCAAATCTTTTAACTCCGCTAGTCTGAGGGCTTTCTGAATTTCGGGATCTTTCACACCATCAATAAAATATTGCAGGGCCAAGGTATCCCGTATGTCAGCTGGGTAGTCGTTAAATGCAAGATGGGAGAGCCGTTCTACATCTGTCGCCAAATCTTGGAGAGTCTCATTTTGTCTTTGTTGGCGGGATTTTAATTGCAGACGATTAAAGTCCTTTAAATATTTTTCGCCGAAACGTAGCTCTAAGGCCTCTATAAGTGTTTCAAAATTTACTTGCTGTTCTTCCGGGATTGTTCTTAAGACATCTGCAGCCTCCGCTCGTAATGATGCAGCCAATTGGCGAGCTTTGGTAACCGGATCCCAGCCATTTCCATCGGCCACAATTGCGAACTGGGTTTTATATACCTGCCAAGATGTTTTCCCATCATATGTGGAGAGCTTGATATTCGGCTTGGCGAGAATGGGTTGATCTTGGCTGATTTCTGTTCCACGAATATTTTCTACTGCAAATTTGGATTTTTCCGAAGATAACCCAACATTCATTGCTTCTTTTAATTTATCAATTTCTTGCTTCATTTTCTTTTCAATTTCGCCAAATCTACCTTCATTCTTCTCGATTATTTTTTCCATTTCGCCAAGTCTTTCCTCATTTTTTTCCACTTTTTCTGAAATAATGTCTACTTTAGGGTTTAACACGCTTACGATGTTAGCCTTCATTTCTTCTAATCTTTCTTCTTGAATTCTCTGACCTGCCTTTATTTCTTCCTGTCCATTTTTTATACTTTGCATAAGTTCAAAAAATTGTTTCATCTCCATCTCAGCCATCGCTCTTGTCTTCACCATTCAATCCCACACTTCTGACACCAAATTGTTACGAACTTCCAAAACTAAAACTGCTGGGTTCAGGGATTGAATGGACTTTAAGCAAGCAAGCAAGACTGCAGCACGAAGACAAATACTTTATTGGAAGAAATACAACGTCAAAATCTCCGCGGAACAATTTTGAGCCCAAAGCCGTCGGCTCACGCAAGACTTTCCGCATCAAGCACAACACACCGTGCGTACTCCTCTTAGACCGAGATATTCTCTTAACGACTCTCCTCTGCATGGGACTCCGTCTGCCTTATATAGGCTCACAGAAACTGCCAGAACACTCCAGAAGCCGGAACCGGAAGTGGCCACGTGACGCTACACTTGGCGACATTTGGCGACACTTGGCGATACTTGGCGACGAACTTGGCGATGAACTTGGCGACAAAAATAGGTTGCCAAATCCATCGCCAACGAGCCGATATCTCTAAAATTTGGCGAGATATCCATAGAGTCCCATGCTAAACTCACGCAATTTTCGCAAATTCGTAACAATAATAAATGGAATTGAAG
The DNA here is from genome assembly GCA_032207245.1 of Pardosa pseudoannulata. Classification (NCBI taxonomy): domain Eukaryota; kingdom Metazoa; phylum Arthropoda; class Arachnida; order Araneae; family Lycosidae; genus Pardosa; species Pardosa pseudoannulata. Next base: position 10,616 of record JAGEOH010001587.1, on the reverse strand, counting down.
AAAATCACGATGTATCGTCTCCGCCTTGATTGTTTGATTCATTTGGTCCCGAATTTATTCCTGATGAAGGTCCGGTATTCATTGCTCATAGAGCCGGACAATGGTAAAATGATACAGTACTGCTCATTGTATTGGGTTCGAATCCTGCTTCTGTCGTGGACTTTCGTAGCTGTTCAGAATCTGCTTAAAGCAGTAGTTTCTCATTAGCCCTCGCGGTGAAAATGTAGAGTGTAGCGCCCCAAACCATTATTCCTAGATTCATTTCATTCCTCCATCTATCGTTGAAAATTTTTGGTTTTGTCGCTTTGTCTTCCCGGAAATACCGTTTTATTTAACTTCTTTCCAAAAAGTAATGGAAGTATTTTATTTGCGAAAAATTTTGGACATGATTGTATCAATTTCGATAAGTTTCAGTGTTACTAAAGTACATGCAAGGAAACTTTAATTTTGAAATTTTAAATATTAATTTTTATCATATCTGAGAGCATTTTAAAATATTGTTGTTGGGACATCTGTACTTACAAATACAGTTCTAAGTGTTCATATTTGAACTCTTTTATACAACCAAAACGTACATATAACTTTTTATTTTGGGACAAATGTGGTAGGATTTCTTGCGAATATTTTTCTCCAATATAACTCATTTACAAGTTAATCTTATGTATGACTGATAAGTCTACACTCTTAGAAAAGTTTACCGGTGAAAGTCTACGGTTCTTTTTGGTTTGGGTTGGAGCACTACGGTCTACTTTTTTGCAACACGAGGACTAATGAGACAGGAACCTACTGTTTAAAGCCGATTCCAAATGGCTACGAACATCCACGCCACAGGGGATTCAAGGTTAAGGGTCAAGGTAATTGGGTTTAATGGAGTACATAGCGAAGTGAAAAGTCTTCACTTTAACCTCTGAACTTAAAACAGATCAAAACATCAATTTAGGCCTCTCGGCAAAAAGTTATCCAAACATAAGTTTATATACTCCAGCTCACAAGGAAGCGAGGACGTTCTCATAAAAAATTATGAGTAACGCGTTGTCTAATTAGGGGATAATTAGACTGAACCTTGACTATGACCAGTAGGTATGGTTAACAGCAATGCATAGTATTCAATACAATGTGAAGCTCAGAATTTATAAAAATGCCACATGGAATTCGAACCCACGTACCGAAGATGAGTGCCCTAAAAACATTCGACTACCTACGTTTCAAGTTTCGTGAGGGTATCAGGTATCAATGACGTAGCCAGAACTTTTTTTCGGGGAGAGTCCGAAGTCTTGATCCATAGTACACTGAACTTTCAATTTTATAAAAAGTATATTTTAAACATACACATATAAAGTTCATACATACATAAGTCTTACACATGCATATATAGTTTTGTATCATATATAAATACGTTATTTAACGGATCAGCAACGCTGAACGTCCTTTCATTGTATCATGAAAAATGTATTTGCAACCACATTGTGTCTTATTTATTAGTGAATAATTAACGCTCCAGTATTCACCAGACGAATTTAGACTAATTTTACGAATAACTATGAAAATATTTAAAAAATATCGAGAAAGGAATTATGACATATCCTTTAATTATTATTATTTTACAAAATTACATATCTTGTATGACAACAAAACTCTGTTACAAGTCTTAAGACTTATATCGTTGGGGATGGACACTTGCACTTATTATGTCAGTTTTTGGACCAATGCACTATAAACGTTTTTGAGGTGTTTTGGTACGTTGGTAAGTTGCGGCACAAAATTGAACACACGAAGATAGGGTAGAACTGCCCTACCCCAGGGAGGTGAAAGTTCAACCTGGAGGGGCAAGGACATTCCACCCCCCCTTCTCACCAACTGCAGAGGAGAGAAAACACATTCGCGCTCCCCGGCACTGAGGGAGTAATTTTTTTTGCTTGAACTGGCTAACGAGACTTGTGCGGACACTCGGCACTATTTTTCTTCTCATGGTATAGCTGTGATGTGGTGCTATTTTATACTGTTTTATAATTTATAAGTTATTAATTTGTCATAAAATAAACATGTTTTAATGTTTATTGCTGTAGTGAGATTTCTTGTCCGTGAGACCTTTTTTTATTATGAACCCACAGTATCTGCTCTTGTAAAAGCAGGCAAGCAGGAAAGAAGACGCTCGCGTCGTAAACAAATTCAAAAACAGTATGGCACAATCAGTAATTTATAAACTACTGTTTTATAGTCGTAAATTGATTCTTCTAGCTTTTAAGGTTAGTTTGTTCAAATCTTTATCCGCATTTATAGTCATGGCTACATGCATCGACTGTAAAGCCAAATTCCTTTTTGACCTGTTGTATTGCTAAGATATTGTTAAGAATGCTGTAAACATGTAATTTGTATGGTATCTCGCCAAATTGGCGAGATATTGGCGACTTGGCGACATTTGTTGCCGACCCCCTTTTTCTGGATTTTACTAGAAGCTTGTGGAAATTTCCAGAAACCTGAAAGCTATATAAAGGGGCCTTGAGTTCTCATAAAAAAGTCAGTTCTCGCTCAGATCTGGTGAAAGTAGGACCTGTGTTAATGCTCTCCGTATTGCTCTGAAAAAGTTCACCAAAAGGCTGCCAAGTTTTATCGCCATCCGTTGTAATTGTGATTCATTTGGCGTGTTAATAAATTGTTATTGTTTTTGTCTTAGCCAAAGTCTATTCAATCAACAAACTTTACTCGAGAATTTCGTAATAATATGCTTTTACTCTTTTCAAGTTTTGAAAACTATCTTTCGACACTTCCAGTGGAAACTGGATGAACTCAAATTTGGATAAGTTTAAAAAATATTGTAATGTATACACTGGAAAAGTTCCGCGGAGGGTTTAGACCCTCCGGTCACGCCTTTTTAATACGTCCTTGGTGAGCATGGATATTCATAGCCTGCTACTACTTAATTAGCCTTTATATGGTGCTTTACATCCGAATGTCACATCGAAGCTATCGATAAAATCCAAAAATATAACAATCAGGAGGATCTCTCAGGCACACAGGTATTTCACCAATACTCTTAAAAGAGGGATTTGAATATCGATAATTTTAAAACTAACTGCACCAAAATTTCCTCCAAATTTTACGAGAATGTTAGTAGCTTACCTAGCCTAATCATAGCCGAACTCCTGGACTATGATTACTGTAAGACTAAACATCTCAAGCGTCCAAGAACCGCGATGCTTCCCTGATTCTTAAATTTTTTCCAAGTCTCTCCATTATTATTTTCCTTTTACACATTTCTTGATGTGGGGCTATCCACTAGATGGCGACACGGAACCTGGTCTAAGCCTTTCTCCCATCACTTCGATCTTTCCTTTTTACACCTAATTTTTTTTATTTGTTTTTGCATCATGTTTTTAATACGAAAAAAAAAAATCTTTTTTTTAATTATTAAACTGTATTTGAATCGTTTATTCAGTCTTTAAATTTACCTCTTGCCTAGCGTACTGTAATTTCAAATTTATTATTAATACTGTTTAGGGCCTTATTCATTACTACTCCAAATTTCTCTTAAAGACTTTTATTAAATAACTATTGTTTTAATAATATGAAAGAAGGACACTAAGTTAAAAAAAATTATATAACTTGATAACAGGGTATTTGGGCTAGGTATATCAAATTAACTCTCTATTTCTGACGGATATTCATAATTCATCTGAATCGGCTTAAAAAAGTAGATCCCGGTCTTATTAACCCCCGTATTGCAAAAAAATCCGCCGTTGCATTCCAAACTGATGAAATACATTGATTTGTGAATTGATGGATCAGAATCTATTGCAGTTCCATGTTTCAGCTGTTGTAAATAATGCAACAGAAAAAACACCAAAAGCTAGACACCAGAAAACACCAGAAGACATAAGTATTGATAATTTACTATTTATTTAGATTTGTGGAATTCAAGGAATAAAGAAATAAGTGTGTTACAAATAAATAAAAAAAAAGTTTTCATAAATTGCTTCAAATATTTCTGCTTTATGTAAATTTTTATTTTGCATCGTATATTTTTGTGAAGAGTGGATTGGTTTTTGTAATAAATCATTTTACTGACTCTTTATTTTAATAAAAATTTATTATAATTTTTTAATAAAGATTGGTTAAAATTATATTTAGTAACTAGAAAACATTTCAGAATTTTAGCATTTGAATTTTTTTTACTAGAACATATCTTCTAGAACACGTTTAGTGGTTGTATTAGTAATTCTGGTAAAACGTTTTTGATTTTGTATTCCTAAACTGTACTGGTTTTATTGCCCAAATAACCAGTACCAATGACCAAATAACCAGGTAAAACTAGTACGAATAGGTTACCTTAATTCAGGAATGTTAATATGTAATAATTACCTATCTAATTACAATATAAAATAATCAAAATTAAATGTTATGCAGTTTATTAGAAATAAAACTTCTTTTCTATTAAAATTTCAGAAATTTCTATTTTGGAGGATTTATAATATCTATTAAAGAAGGGAACACATAGTATCTAAATGTGTGCAGCAGTCTGTTTGTATTATATTGCACAGAACGACCACTGTACAGGAATAAAAATAAGTTATATATTTCGATTTACTGTTAAAAATTCTCAGAGAAGTTTTTAATTATATCTTCATCACTAGATGACAGCACTGACTAAATATTACTCTATAGCGGAGGTAAAACTTAATAAATATTTTAATGTAGAGAAATCACATGATATTCTGAATTCTTGTTTCAATTCTCGTGTAATCTCCCGGGTCTAAAGGAAATAAACTTACAATGTGCTTAAATGTCTAAGAGTTGGTGGGATTTTATTTGAAGCTGTATTTGTCGTTTTATTTCAACAAATAAAACAACTTGAATTTAGAAGATGTTATATAAATTTAAAGAATTCCTAAGATTTTAATGACAATGTTAAATAAATAGGCAGAGATAAAGAAATACTCGTGTTGAATTTGATATCGAACATATGCCATATTTTTCCTGAAATTTCAAATTTAGGAAACATCTGTATTAGTTAATTGCATACGAATTTACGATAGTTATAAATTAAAATTGTGCATGGTAATTTAAGCATTTCGATATATCTTAGCAATAAACATTTAGAAAGCTTATTAAAATATGATATTAAGTTTTATTAAATAAAAAAAATAATTCTGTAAGTGCAAAATAATATATTAAATAATATAGTGGATGAACTGAAAATCTCCCTTCCATACACTCTGTGATTTTAAAAAGCCAACATTTAGGGGCATTTATATACCAAAGTGATAAAATAAGAAAAGGCTTAAATTCATTATTTATCAAAACTTATAAAAAATTTCTTTTGTTTTCCTTACATATTAAGTTAAGATTTTAACTATATGCAACAAAAATGTGCGTTTTTAGGAACATTTCAGGCAAAAAAAATTAGTTAAAGGGTTTAAAGGCTGGAAATTTTTTGAATCTTTGCTTGATTTCGTCATTTTTTTTTTCAAAGCATTATATCTATGGCTGAAACCGAAGTCTGTTGTTCCGCATACAATAAAGCCATTTCTAATGCTTAAAATACATAATTACAAAATTTTTCATGTTTTGTAACTCTTTGCTTATTTAAAAAATTTTTTTTTTGTACTTAGAGTAATTACGGCTAAGAGGAACTTAGTAAGAAGGTGTCTACTGTTGTATTAACATCACAGGAGAGGAGACAATCCCATTTCATTTAAAAGTAGAAAAATAAAAATAAAATAACAGTAAAAGGAAATTGCATAATAGCCATTTCAGGAACATGTACTGATACGTTTCTAAAAGGCGTATCATATATCACCTGTTACTTAGTGATTATGTCATTCGGAATCATTTCCACGAGAAGTTATATCTGACATCCTTATGTAGTAGAATGCGAGAAATAACAGGGTAAAAAGATTCTTCCTGATTTACGATATATTACTGCTATGAGATATATTACCATAGAGTCTTATCATATTAATGTGACCACAACTCATTTTTTAAAATTTGCAATGATTTTGTCGTAAAAGACCACACGAGAATACAGTACAATTAAATCAACAGGTAAAGCAAAGAGGCCTTACCTCCAAAATTCCGATGGTGCTGCTTCTCGTCCATTTGTCCGGGCCGGGCTGTATTTTTCTCGCATAAACATCTTGATTCCGTGTTTGGCATTAAATGGCTCGAATACATTGGTGAAGAAAGAATAAAATTTATATACATTTAAAAAGAAATTACAGAAAACTATGTACATTTAAAAAGAAAGGCTAGCGAGAGTTCATCTCGACTGTTTACACATTCGTGGTTGACACACCGACACTCACTCCATTCGTTTTTTAACGGTTACAGTTAGTTCGCCGGGGGATTTCCCACAGATTGGTGAAGTAAAATGGGTACAGATGCATTATAGACACCGTGTTTTTTTTCGCCAAACTTAGCGATTTTATGGGACGATGACTGGGTTGCTACTGCTATGAGATATATTACCATAGAGTCTTATCATATTAATGTGACCACACTCATTTTTTAAAATTTGCAATGATTTGGTGAAGTAAAATGGGTACAGATGCATTATAGACGGTGTTTTTTTTTTTTCTCGCCAAACTTAGCGATTTTATGGGACGATGACTGGGTTGCTGTATATGTCCTAACTTTGGTGGTGGGATATAACTTCCTTGTTGGCAAAACATTTGAATTTCCTACGGATTGTGCTTGTTATTGGGGTTTTAATTTTGTCAATTATCTGAAAATGGTAACAAGCTGTTGTACGTATGGCTGTACTAAGCGTTTCAAGAAAGGTGAAAATATTGGATTTTATTGCTTTCCTAAAGATCCTACATTGCGAATGCTTTGGATAAAAGCTTTGAAAAGGCAAGACTGGACTCCAAGTTCTTCTAGAATTTGCGGCAAACATTTTCAGAATGGTAATAAAACGTTAACCTTACTGTAATGTAATAGATTATATAAAATTATTATGCTCTAAGAATTTTTTTTATTATTACTAAGTTTTTTTCATATTTCTAATGTATTTTCTATGTTTTTGTGAGAAGTACTGTACCTATAAATGTAATTATTTTTTGTCCTTAAAATGATCAGGTTTTGCACATTTTTATTAGATTCTTATTTATGTAATAGTTTATTGTGCCTGTTAACATAATCAAAGTAGTTATACTTTGATTATGATACTTAATAGTACTGTGTAAAGTGTTTAATTTTTTAAAAAAATATATAATTTTGTAAGTGCTAAAAAAATCTATTTTGAATTACTTGGCCAGTTTCTGATGTTTCCTTCCCCTTCCCTTAAATAAAATTTAGTTTTATTGTATACGTGATCCATATCGAAGCTCATAAGATACAATGAAAACAAGCAATGTTTTGCCAACGAAAAGTTGAGTTGTAGTCAGCACTCAAGGTCAAGGTCAAGGTAATTGGGTTAACGGAGTACCTAGCGAAGTGAAAGGTCTTCGCTTTAACCTCCGAACGTAAGCAGATCCAAACAAAAATTTAATACACTCCAGCTCACAAGAGAGCGAGGAGGTAGTCAGCACTCGTATTTGTTTACAAACATGCACTTTCTCTATAATTTTTATTTGACGGAATTATATGAATTTAAAATAAAAAAGGCAGTAATTATATTATAGAATAATAATCAGAAAGGTTTATTTTATTATTACAAAATGCACATATTAAAAGTAAAAACGTTATGTCGTAGTTAAAAAAAAAACTTTACTTATGCATTATACAATTTTAGCTTAATATTTATTTTTGTTTATGGACCGTCATACATGAGATACATGTGCTTCTGTTATTCTTAATCATATTGATAATTATGCTTGTTAGATGTGACCCTAACTGTGTCAGTGTTGAATAAGTTTCAAGCCATGGGTGACATCGAGTTTTAATTGCTGTGACAGATGAAAATATTTTTTCCACACGAATATTTTGCTGAAAATTGAATTAAATTCTCAGTGCTTTCTTACTCAGTGTTGGATATTCATTTTTAATAGAAATCCAAAAATAAGATCTGGACAAAAATGACTGAAATATAGCTTAGAGCTTTAAATCACAAGGTAGATAGATGAGGCTTTCTTTTTCATTCATGTTTAAAATGCTTTCTTCGATGTAAAAATAATAAAAACTGTAACTCATAAGTTCTGTTGTATTTTAATTATTTAATCTGAATGTTAATGAAACTTTTTGTTAGTTATGTTGCAGCTTATAATAAATAATCATCAGTTTTTTTTTTGTTCGGACCACTGAGAATCCGTCGATAACCATTTGGCGACTGCTGCTCTTTCATTCTTTTATTTTACTAGCATATAGCCCGTCATATGACGGGATCAATAAAATTTTTAATTTTCCAGAATTGTAAAGTACTCTATGAGGCAGGTAAAAAATGGTTTGTTTTTTGGCTGAGAATTATCTGGTACACGCTCAATAATTTGTTTATCTTCATACTCCTCTAATGTCTCCTGATACTGTGAATGCAGTTTAGAATCACGTTGATTTCATTTAGTCAAACCGTGTGGTTATGTATAAACATAAACACAAAAACGGACAAACTTCTTAATTTTCAAAGATATATTATTTAAACACTAGATATTTATTACTCTGTAAAATAGACTCACTGACTTTTATGAAAGTAATTTGTTGTTAATACCATATAGCTATATTTATATAGCTATATATTAATACCATTAGCAATACATGGACTACTGCTGTCAAGCTATCAGTGTAGTTAAAAGTGTTTATCTTCGGCGTAGTATTAACTAGGATGCCAGTTAAAAAAAAATATCGATCAAAGTAGTCTTTGTTGGCAACTCTCTCCTTAGATATTTCGTCTTTTCATTAACTCCCAAGCATTCTGAATTGGTTTGAATATATAAAAGGAGCTTTTCATTGTCTGAGAGAAAATTTTCTGGACGATTTGGCGTGTGATATGGTATTTTCTGACTATGCTATTAATATGCTGTTGTCACTGGGGAACTGTTTCTTGCAGCCAAGGTATAAGTCCCTCTCAGAATCTGTGCAATTTATACGACTTTAATGCTGTATGCATAGGTAATAAAAAAGGTGCTAAAACAAAATGTTACCAATGTGGTCATATATCAGTACTCTTTTCGAAACAGATTGCATTTGAAAACTCTATATATAGTACAGTCCACAGCGACAAATATATCATAACTATAATTATGTATTGATACGTTATAAGAATATAATGACCTGGCCATAACACTAAAAATTAGATAAGTAGCATATATATATATATATATATATATATATATAAATGTGATAGTTAAATCATATCTAACTAAATTGTAGCCGAAAACCAAATTACGGCCCGCGAAAATACTCAGGGGTTATCAAATCTAAAGCCAAGGGCAAAAGCCTCTCACCTCTTTGGTTTCCCTCTTTTAATACCTAATCTAAGCTGACCATTGGGACTACAGTTCACGAATTCAGGTAATGGGCCTGACCAACTAAATCTTTATAGTGGCCTAGCAGCCAATTTAAAGAAATTCTGAGCAAAAAGGATATAAATCGCTGTCGGAGACAGATTTTTACTCAGATTTTTATTTAAATATTTATATAGCTCTTTACTTAGATTTTTCATGTTAGCTAATCTCCCAGTTTCTCCAGTCTCTATAGTAAAGTGGTAACCCGCCCAACCGACGCTCTGATAATAAAGGTTTTATTTCGGGCCATGACTGCAAAACCCTGTCGTATACTTTGTTTTACGATGTACACACACACATACATGTATATGTATAGTTATGCATGTATATACATATACATATATGTACATTTACACACATATATATATATATACATATACATATATGTTATGCGTATATATATATATATATATATGTATATATATGTGTATATCTATATACATGTATACACACACACACACACACATATATATATATATATATATATATATATATATATATATATAATATATATATACATATACATACAAATACATAAATATGTAATGAGACGGACTTCCCGATGGTCATAAAAATGATACTATTTTAGCTAAAGACCTTTATTAAGATAACGTTGAAGGACGGGTTCCCACTTCATCATAGGGACAGGACAAACTGAAGGGTCAGCTAGCATGAAGTTCTATGTACAAGACAAGTAACACCTGGGTCAACATCTGTGGGAAAATATCTCTAGAAAAAATCTGTCTTCGACAGCGTGTATCTCTTTTTATTTGGAAATTTCCTAGATTGTCCACTAGGGCCATGTAGGTTTATAATTGGTCAGGCCCCTTCTCTGAGGGCGTAAACTATAGCCCCAGTGGTCAATTTAGGTTAGGGGTTAAAAAGGGGATTAAATGACATTAGGGTTAGGGGTTAAAATGACGCGGGAATTTTTTAGCCCTTGATTTAAGTTTTGAAAACCTCTGAGAATATTCTTTACATATATATATAATAAATATATATATATATAATATATATATATATATATATATAATATATATATATATATATATATATATATATATATATATATATACATGTATATCTATATCTATAAATATGTGTGTGTGAGCATTTTTAAACCATTTCAAATGATTAAAAGGTATCCTCATGCAAATCTGTAGATCAAAGAGAATGCATAAA
>JAGEOH010001586.1:0-16475 GCA_032207245.1 Pardosa pseudoannulata | reverse complement strand
TCCTTATATTTAATTTTATATTTATATAAAAACACAAAAGACTGAGAGTTTTCTGCGTATTAGATGTGTTAAAAGTTGCATCATTTGAGGTGATTTATATACTATATTTAGTTACTAATTTTCTAATTTTCATTCCTTCCACGAGCCATATCAAGTGATAATATATTCAAAAATGTCGTGCATCGGCCGGGAATCGAACCCGGGCCGCCCGCGTGGCAGGCGAGCATTCTACCACTGAACCACCGATGCCACATCTAAACTTGCAGCAGACAAGAAAGAGTAAACAATAAAACATTTTCCTTATATTTAATTTTATATTTATATAAAAACACAAAAGACTGAGAGTTTTCTGCGTATTAGATGTGTTAAAAGTTGCATCATTTGAGGTGATTTATATACTATATTTAGTTACTAATTTTCTGATTTTTCCATTCCTTCCACGAGCCATATCAAGTGATAATATATTCAAAAATGTCATGCATCGGCCGGGAATCGAACCCGGGCCGCCCGCGTGGCAGGCGAGCATTCTACCACTGAACCACCGATGCCACATCTAAACTTGCAGCAGACAAGAAAGAGTAAACAATAAAACATTTTCCTTATATTTAATTTTATATTTATATAAAAACACAAAAGACTGAGAGTTTTCTGCGTATTAGATGTGTTAAAAGTTGCATCATTTGAGGTGATTTATATACTATATTTAGCTTTTAATTTTCTGATTTTCATTCCTTCCACGAGCCATATCAAGTGATAATATATTCAAAAATGTCGTGCATCGGCCGGGAATCGAACCCGGGCCGCCCGCGTGGCAGGCGAGCATTCTACCACTGAACCACCGATGCCACATCTAAACTTGCAGCAGACAAGAAAGAGTAAACAATAAAACATTTTCCTTATATTTAATTTTATATTAATATAAAAACACAAAAGACTGAGTGTTTTCTGCGTATTAGATGTGTTAAAAGTTGCATCATTTGAGGTGATTTATATACTATATTTAGCTACTAATTTTCTGATTTTCATTCCTTCCACGAGCCATATCAAGTGATAATATATTCAAAAATGTCATGCATCGGCCGGGAATCGAACCCGGGCCGCCCGCGTGGCAGGCGAGCATTCTACCACTGAACCACCGATGCCACATCTAAACTTGCAGCAGACAAGAAAGAGTAAACAATAAAACATTTTCCTTATATTTAATTTTATATTTATATAAAAACACAAAAGACTGAGAGTTTTCTGCGTATTAGATGTGTTAAAAGTTGCATCATTTCAGGTGATTTATATACTACATTTAGCTACTAATTTTCTGATTTTCATTCCTTCCACGAGCCATATCAAATGATAATATATTCAAAAATGTCGTGCATCGGCCGGGAATCGAACCCGGGCCGCCCGCGTGGCAGGCGAGCATTCTACCACTGAACCACCGATGCCACATCTAAACTTGCAGCAGACAAGAAAGAGTAAACAATAAAATATTTCCCTTATATTTTATTATATATATATATATATAAACAAAAAAGACTGAGAGTTTTCTGCGTATTAGATGTGTTAAAAGTTGCATCATTTGATGTGATTTATATACTATAATTAGTTACTAATTTTCTGATTTTCATTAATTCCACGAGACATATCAAGTGATAATATATTCAAAAATGTCATGCATCGGCCGGGAATCGAACCCGTGCTGCCCGCGTGGCAGGCGAGCATTCTACCACTGAACCACCGATGCCACATCTAAACTTGCAGCAGACAAGAAAGAGTAAACAATAAAACATTTTCCCTTATATTTTATTATATATAGATATAAAAACACAAAAGACTGAGAGTTTTCTGCGTATTAGATGTGTTAAAAGTTGCATCATTTGAGGTGATTTATATACTATATTTAGCTACAAATTTTCTGATTTTCATTCCTTCCACGAGCCATATCAAGTGATAATATATTCAAAAATGTCATGCATCGGCCGGGAATCGAACCCGGGCCGCCCGCGTGGCAGGCGAGCATTCTACCACTGAACCACCGATGCCACATCTAAACTTGCAGCAGACAAGAAAGAGTAAACAATAAAACATTTTCCTTATATTTAATTTTATATTTATATAAAAACACAAAAGACTGAGAGTTTTCTGCGTATTAGATGTGTTAAAAGTTGCATCATTTGAGGTGATTTATATACTATATTTAGCTACTAATTTTCTGATTTTCATTCCTTCCACGAGCCATATCAAGTGATAATATATTCAAAAATGTCGTGCATCGGCCGGGAATCGAACCCGGGCCGCCCGCGTGGCAGGCGAGCATTCTACCACTGAACCACCGATGCCACATCTAAACTTGCAGCAGACAAGAAAGAGTAAACAATAAAACATTTTCCTTATATTTAATTTTATATTTATATAAAAACACAAAAGACTGAGAGTTTTCTGCGTATTAGATGTGTTAAAAGTTGCATCATTTGAGGTGATTTATATACTATATTTAGTTACTAATTTTCTGATTTTTATTCCTTCCACGAGCCATATCAAGTGATAATATATTCAAAAATGCCGTGCATCGGCCGGGAATCGAACCCGGGCCGCCCGCGTGGCAGGCGAGCATTCTACCACTGAACCACCGATGCCACATCTAAACTTGCAGCAGACAAGAAAGAGTAAACAATAAAACATTTTCCTTATATTTAATTTTATATTTATATAAAAACACAAAAGACTGAGAGTTTTCTGCGTATTAGATGTGTTAAAAGTTGCATCATTTGAGGTGATTTATATACTATATTTAGTTACTAATTTTCTGATTTTCATTCATTCCACGAGCCATATCAAGTGATAATATATTCAAAAATGTCGTGCATCGGCCGGGAATCGAACCCGGGCCGCCCGCGTGGCAGGCGACCATTCTACCACTGAACCACCGATGCCACATCTAAACTTGCAGCAGACAAGAAAGTGTAAACAATAAAATATTTCCCTTATATTTTATTTTATATATATATATATAAACACAAAAGACTGAGAGTTTTCTGCGTATTAGATGTGTTAAAAGTTGCATCATTTGATGTGATTTATATACTATATTTAGTTACTAATTTTCTGATTTTCATTCCTTCCACGAGCCATGTCAAGTGATAATATATTAAAAAATGTCGTGCATCGGCCGGGAATCGAACCCGGGCCGCCCGCGTGGCAGGCGAGCATTCTACCACTGAACCACCGATGCCACATCTAAACTTGCAGCAGACAAGAAAGAGTAAACAATAAAACATTTCCCTTATATTTAATTTTATATTTATATAAAAACACAAAAGACTGAGAGTTTTCTGCGTATTAGATGTGTTAAAAGTTGCATCATTTGATGTGATTTATATACTATATTTAGTTACTAATTTTCTGATTTTCATTCCTTCCACGAGCCATATCAAGTGATAATATATTCAAAAATGTCATGCATCGGCCGGGAATCGAACCCGGGCCGCCCGCGTGGCAGGCGAGCATTCTACCACTGAACCACCGATGCCACATCTAAACTTGCAGCAGACAAGAAAGAGTAAACAATAAAACATTTTCCTTATATTTAATTTTATATTTATATAAAAACACAAAAGACTGAGAGTTTTCTGCGTATTAGATGTGTTAAAAGTTGCATCATTTGAGGTGATTTATATACTATATTTAGCTACTAATTTTCTGATTTTCATTCCTTCCACGAGCCATATCAAGTGATAATATATTCAAAAATGTCATGCATCGGCCGGGAATCGAACCCGGGCCGCCCGCGTGGCAGGCGAGCATTCTACCACTGAACCACCGATGCCACATCTAAACTTGCAGCAGACAAGAAAGAGTAAACAATAAAACATTTTCCTTATATTTAATTTTATATTTATATAAAAACACAAAAGACTGAGAGTTTTCTGCGTATTAGATGTGTTAAAAGTTGCATCATTTGAGGTGATTTATATACTATATTTAGCTACTAATTTTCTGATTTTCATTCCTTCCACGAGCCATATAAAGTGATAATATATTCAAAAATGTCATGCATCGGCCGGGAATCGATATCGGGCCGCCCGCTTAGCAGGCGAGCATTCTACCACTGAACCACCGATGCCACATCTAAACTTGCAGCAGACAAGAAAGAGTAAACAATAAAACATTTTCCTTATATTTAATTTTATATTTATATAAAAACACAAAAGACTGAGAGTTTTCTGCGTATTAGATGTGTTAAAAGTTGCATCATTTGAGGTGATTTATATACTATATTTAGCTACTAATTTTCTGATTTTCATTCCTTCCACGAGCCATATCAAGTGATAATATATTCAAAAATGTCATGCATCGGCCGGGAATCGAACCCGGGCCGCCCGCGTGGCAGGCGAGCATTCTACCACTGAACCACCGATGCCACATCTAAACTTGCAGCAGACAACAAGAAAGAGTAAACAATAAAACATTTTCCTTATATTTAATTTTATATTTATATAAAAACACAAAAGACTGAGAGTTTTCTGCGTATTAGATGTGTTAAAAGTTGCATCATTTGAGGTGATTTATATACTATATTTAGCTACTAATTTTCTGATTTTCATTCCTTCCACGAGCCATATCAAGTGATAATATATTCAAAAATGTCGTGCATCGGCCGGGAATCGAACCCGGGCCGCCCGCGTGGCAGGCGAGCATTCTACCACTGAACCACCGATGCCACATCTAAACTTGCAGCAGACAAGAAAGAGTAAACAATAAAACATTTTCCTTATATTTAATTTTATATTTATATAAAAACACAAAAGACTGAGAGTTTTCTGCGTATTAGAGGTGTTAAAAGTTGCATCATTTGAGGTGATTTATATACTATATTTAGTTACTAATTTTCTGATTTTCATTCCTTCCACGAGCCATATCAAGTGATAATATATTCAAAAATGTCATGCATCGGCCGGGAATCGAACCCGGGCCGCCCGCGTGGCAGGCGAGCATTCTACCACTGAACCACCGATGCCACATCTAAACTTGCAGCAGACAAGAAAGAGTAAACAATAAAACATTTTCCTTATATTTAATTTTATATTTATATAAAAACACAAAAGACTGAGAGTTTTCTGCGTATTAGATGTGTTAAAAGTTGCATCATTTGAGGTGATTTATATACTATATTTAGCTACTAATTTTCTGATTTTCATTCCTTCCACGAGCCATATAAAGTGATAATATATTCAAAAATGTCATGCATCGGCCGGGAATCGAAATCGGGCAGCCCGCTTGGCAGGCGAGCATTCTACCACTGAATCACCGATGCCACATCTAAACTTGCAGCAGACAAGAAAGAGTAAACAATAAAACATTTTCCTTATATTTAATTTTATATTTATATAAAAACACAAAAGACTGAGAGTTTTCTGCGTATTAGATGTGTTAAAAGTTGCATCATTTGAGGTGATTTATATACTATATTTAGCTACTAATTTTCTGATTTTCATTCCTTCCACGAGCCATATAAAGTGATAATATATTCAAAAATGTCATGCATCGGCCGGGAATCGAAATCGGGCAGCCCGCTTGGCAGGCGAGCATTCTACCACTGAATCACCGATGCCACATCTAAACTTGCAGCAGACAAGAAAGAGTAAACAATAAAATATTTCCCTTATATTTTATTATATATATATATAAAAACACAAAAGACTGAGAGTTTTCTGCGTATTAGATGTGTTAAAAGTTGCATCATTTGATGTGATTTATATACTATAATTAGTTACTAATTTTCTGATTTTCATTAATTCCACGAGACATATCAAGTGATAATATATTCAAAAATGTCATGCATCGGCCGGGAATCGAACCCGGGCTGCCCGCGTGGCAGGCGAGCATTCTACCACTGAACCACCGATGCCACATCTAAACTTGCAGCAGACAAGAAAGAGTAAACAATAAAACATTTTCCTTATATTTAATTTTATATTTATATAAAAACACAAAAGACTGAGAGTTTTCTGCGTATTAGATGTGTTAAAAGTTGCATCATTTGAGGTGATTTATATACTATATTTAGCTACTAATTTTCTGATTTTCATTCCTTCCACGAGCCATATCAAATGATAATATATTCAAAAAATGCATCGGCCGGGAATCGAACCCGGGCCGCCCGCGTGGCAGGCGAGCATTCTACCACTGAACCACCGATGCACATCTAAACTTGCAGCAGACAAGAAAGAGTAAACAATAAAACATTTTCCTTATATTTAATTTTATATTTATATAAAAACACAAAAGACTGAGAGTTTTCTGCGTATTAGATGTGTTAAAAGTTGCATCATTTGAGGTGATTTATATACTATATTTAGTTACTAATTTTCTGATTTTCATTCCTTCCACGAGCCATATCAAGTGATAATATATTCAAAAATGTCATGCATCGGCCGGGAATCGAACCCGGGCCGCCCGCGTGGCAGGCGAGCATTCTACCACTGAACCACCGATGCCACATCTAAACTTGCAGCAGACAAGAAAGAGTAAACAATAAAACATTTTCCTTATATTTAATTTTATATTTATATAAAAACACAAAAGACTGAGAGTTTTCTGCGTATTAGATGTGTTAAAAGTTGCATCATTTGAGGTGATTTATATACTATATTTAGCTACTAATTTTCTGATTTTCATTCCTTCCACGAGCCATATCAAGTGATAATATATTCAAAAATGTCATGCATCGGCCGGGAATCGAACCCGGGCCGCCCGCGTGGCAGGCGAGCATTCTACCACTGAACCACCGATGCCACATCTAAACTTGCAGCAGACAAGAAAGAGTAAACAATAAAACATTTTCCTTATATTTAATTTTATATTTATATAAAAACACAAAAGACTGAGAGTTTTCTGCGTATTAGATGTGTTAAAAGTTGCATCATTTGAGGTGATTTATATACTATATTTAGTTACTAATTTTCTGATTTTCATTCCTTCCACGAGCCATATCAAGTGATAATATATTCAAAAATGTCGTGCATCGGCCGGGAATCGAACCCGGGCCGCCCGCGTGGCAGGCGAGCATCTACCACTGAACCACCGATGCCACATCTAAACTTGCAGCAGACAAGAAAGAGTAAACAATAAAACATTTTCCTTATATTTAATTTTATATTTATATAAAAACACAAAAGACTGAGAGTTTTCTGCGTATTAGATGTGTTAAAAGTTGCATCATTTGATGTGATTTTATATACTATATTTAGTTACTAATTTTCTGATTTTCATTCCTTCCACGAGCCATATCAAGTGATAATATATTCAAAAATGTCATGCATCGGCCGGGAATCGAACCCGGGCCGCCCGCGTGGCAGGCGAGCATTCTACCACTGAACCACCGATGCCACATCTAAACTTGCAGCAGACAAGAAAGAGTAAACAATAAAACATTTTCCTTATATTTAATTTTATATTTATATAAAAACACAAAAGACTGAGAGTTTTCTGCGTATTAGATGTGTTAAAAGTTGCATCATTTGAGGTGATTTATATACTATATTTAGTTACTAATTTTCTGATTTTCATTCCTTCCACGAGCCATATCAAGTGATAATATATTCAAAAATGTCGTGCATCGGCCGGGAATCGAACCCGGGCCGCCCGCGTGGCAGGCGAGCATTCTACCACTGAACCACCGATGCCACAACTTGCAGCAGACAAGAAAGAGTAAACAATAAAACATTTTCCTTATATTTAATTTTATATTTATATAAAAACACAAAAGACTGAGAGTTTTCTGCGTATTAGATGTGTTAAAAGTTGCATCATTTGAGGTGATTTATATACTATATTTAGTTACTAATTTTCTGATTTTCATTCCTTCCACGAGCCATATCAAGTGATAATATATTCAAAAATGTCGTGCATCGGCCGGGAATCGAACCCGGGCCGCCCGCGTGGCAGGCGAGCATTCTACCACTGAACCACCGATGCCACATCTAAACTTGCAGCAGACAAGAAAGAGTAAACAATAAAATATTTCCCTTATATTTTATTATATATATATATATAAACACAAAAGACTGAGAGTTTTCTGCGTATTAGATGTGTTAAAAGTTGCATCATTTGAGGTGATTTATATACTATATTTAGCTACTAATTTTCTGATTTTCATTCCTTCCACGAGCCATATCAAGTGATAATATATTCAAAAATGTCATGCATCGGCCGGGAATCGAACCCGGGCCGCCCGCGTGGCAGGCGAGCATTCTACCACTGAACCACCGATGCCACATCTAAACTTGCAGCAGACAAGAAAGAGTAAACAATAAAACATTTTCCTTATATTTAATTTTATATTTATATAAAAACACAAAAGACTGAGAGTTTTCTGCGTATTAGATGTGTTAAAAGTTGCATCATTTGAGGTGATTTATATACTATATTTAGTTACTAATTTTCTGATTTTCATTCCTTCCACGAGCCATATCAAGTGATAATATATTCAAAAATGTCATGCATCGGCCGGGAATCGAACCCGGGCCGCCCAGCCCCCCCCCCCCCCCCCCCCCCCCCCCCCCCCCCCCCCCCCCCCCCCCCCCCCTGGCAGGCGAGCATTTTACCACTGAACCACAGATGCCACATCTAAACTTGCAGCAGACAAGAAAGAGTAAACAATAAAACATTTTCCTTATATTTAATTTTATATTTATATAAAAACACAAAAGACTGAGAGTTTTCTGCGTATTAGATGTGTTAAAAGTTGCATCATTTGAGGTGATTTATATACTATATTTAGCTACTAATTTTCTGATTTTCATTCCTTCCACGAGCCATATCAAGTGATAATATATTCAAAAATGTCATGCATCGGCCGGGAATCGAACCCGGGCCGCCCGCGTGGCAGGCGAGCATTCTACCACTGAACCACCGATGCCACATCTAAACTTGCAGCAGACAAGAAAGAGTAAACAATAAAACATTTTCCTTATATTTAATTTTATATTTATATAAAAACACAAAAGACTGAGAGTTTTCTGCGTATTAGATGTGTTAAAAGTTGCATCATTTGAGGTGATTTATATACTATATTTAGCTACTAATTTTGATTTTCATTTCCTTCCACGAGCCATATCAAGTGATAATATATTCAAAAATGTCATGCATCGGCCGGGAATCGAACCCGGGCCGCCCGCGTGGCAGGCGAGCATTCTACCACTGAACCACCGATGCCACATCTAAACTTGCAGCAGACAAGAAAGAGTAAACAATAAAACATTTTCCTTATATTTAATTTTATATTTATATAAAAACACAAAAGACTGAGAGTTTTCTGCGTATTAGATGTGTTAAAAGTTGCATCATTTGAGGTGATTTATATACTATATTTAGCTACTAATTTTCTGATTTTCATTCCTTCCACGAGCCATATCAAGTGATAATAATATGTTCAAAAATGTCATGCATCGGCCGGGAATCGAACCCGGGCCGCCCGCGTGGCAGGCGAGCATTCTACCACTGAACCACCGATGCCACATCTAAACTTGCAGCAGACAAGAAAGAGTAAACAATAAAATATTTTCCTTATATTTAATTTTATATTTATATAAAAACACAAAAGACTGAGAGTTTTCTGCGTATTAGATGTGTTAAAAGTTGCATCATTTGAGGTGATTTATATACTATATTTAGCTTTTAATTTTCTGATTTTCATTCCTTCCACGAACCGTATCAAGTGATAATATATTCAAAAATGTCGTGCATCGGCCGGGAATAGAACCCGGGCCGCTCGCGTGGCAGGCGAGCATCTACCACTGAACCACCGATGCCACATCTAAACTTGCAGCAGACAAGTAAGAGTAAACAATAAAACATTTTCCTTATATTTAATTTTATATTTATATAAAAACACAAAAGACTGAGAGTTTTCTGCGTATTAGATGTGTTAAAAGTTGCATCATTTGAGGTGATTTATATACTATATTTAGCTACTAATTTTCTGATTTTCATTCCTTCCACGAGCCATATCAAGTGATAATATATTCAAAAATGTCGTGCATCGGCCGGGAATCGAACCCGGGCCGCCCGCGTGGCAGGCGAGCATTCTACCACTGAACCACCGATGCCACATCTAAACTTGCAGCAGACAAGAAAGAGTAAACAATAAAACATTTTCCTTATATTTAATTTTATATTTATATAAAAACACAAAAGACTGAGAGTTTTCTGCGTATTAGATGTGTTAAAAGTTGCATCATTTGAGGTGATTTATATACTATATTTAGCTACTAATTTTCTGATTTTCATTCCTTCCACGAGCCATATCAAGTGATAATATATTCAAAAATGTCGTGCATCGGCCGGGAATCGAACCCGGGCCGCCCGCGTGGCAGGCGAGCATTCTACCACTGAACCACCGATGCCACATCTAAACTTGCAGCAGACAAGAAAGAGTAAACAATAAAACATTTTCCTTATATTTAATTTTATATTTATATAAAAACACAAAAGACTGAGAGTTTTCTGCGTATTAGATGTGTTAAAAGTTGCATCATTTGAGGTGATTTATATACTATATTTAGCTACTAATTTTCTGATTTTCATTCCTTCCACGAGCCATATCAAGTGATAATATATTCAAAAATGTCATGCATCGGCCGGGAATCGAACCCGGGCCGCCCGCGTGGCAGGCGAGCATTCTACCACTGAACCACCGATGCCACATCTAAACTTGCAGCAGACAAGAAAGAGTAAACAATAAAACATTTTCCTTATATTTAATTTTATATTTATATAAAAACACAAAAGACTGAGAGTTTTCTGCGTATTAGATGTGTTAAAAGTTGCATCATTTGAGGTGATTTATATATACTATATTTAGCTACTAATTTTCTGATTTTCATTCCTTCCACGAGCCATATCAAGTGATAATATATTCAAAAATGTCATGCATCGGCCGGGAATCGAACCCGGGCCGCCCGCGTGGCAGGCGAGCATTCTACCACTGAACCACCGATGCCACATCTAAACTTGCAGCAGACAAGAAAGAGTAAACAATAAAACATTTTCCTTATATTTAATTTTATATTTATATAAAAACACAAAAGACTGAGAGTTTTCTGCGTATTAGATGTGTTAAAAGTTGCATCATTTGAGGTGATTTATATACTATATTTAGCTACTAATTTTCTGATTTTCATTCCTTCCACGAGCCATATCAAGTGATAATATATTCAAAAATGTCGTGCATCGGCCGGGAATCGAACCCGGGCCGCCCGCGTGGCAGGCGAGCATTCTACCACTGAACCACCGATGCCACATCTAAACTTGCAGCAGACAAGAAAGAGTAAACAATAAAACATTTTCCTTATATTTAATTTTATATTTATATAAAAACACAAAAGACTGAGAGTTTTCTGCGTATTAGATGTGTTAAAAGTTGCATCATTTGAGGTGATTTATATACTATATTTAGCTACTAATTTTCTGATTTTCATTCCTTCCACGAGCCATATCAAGTGATAATATATTCAAAAATGTCATGCATCGGCCGGGAATCGAACCCGGGCCGCCCGCGTGGCAGGCGAGCATTCTACCACTGAACCACCGATGCCACATCTAAACTTGCAGCAGACAAGAAAGAGTAAACAATAAAACATTTTCCTTATATTTAATTTTATATTTATATAAAAACACAAAAGACTGAGAGTTTTCTGCGTATTAGATGTGTTAAAAGTTGCATCATTTGAGGTGATTTATATACTATATTTAGCTACTAATTTTCTGATTTTCAATTCCTTCCACGAACCATATCAAGTGATAATATATTCAAAAATGTCGTGCATCGGCCGGGAATCGAACCCGGGCCGCCCGCGTGGCAGGCGAGCATTCTACCACTGAACCACCGATGCCACATCTAAACTTGCAGCAGACAAGAAAGAGTAAACAATAAAACATTTTCCTTATATTTAATTTTATATTTATATAAAAACACAAAAGACTGAGAGTTTTCTGCGTATTAGATGTGTTAAAAGTTGCATCATTTGATGTGATTTATATACTATATTTAGTTACTAATTTTCTGATTTTCATTAATTCCACGAGACATATCAAGTGATAATATATTCAAAAATG
The DNA here is from genome assembly GCA_032207245.1 of Pardosa pseudoannulata. Classification (NCBI taxonomy): domain Eukaryota; kingdom Metazoa; phylum Arthropoda; class Arachnida; order Araneae; family Lycosidae; genus Pardosa; species Pardosa pseudoannulata. Next base: position 4,364 of record JAGEOH010001586.1, on the reverse strand, counting down.
TTATGCATCGGCCGGGAATCGAACCCGGGCTGCCCGCGTGGCAGGCGAGCATTCTACCACTGAACCACCGACGCCACATCTAAACTCGCAGCATACAAGAAAGAGTAAACAATAAAACATTTTCCTTATATTTAATTTTATATTTATATAAAAACACAAAAGACTGAGAGTTTTCTGCGTATTAGATGTGTTAAAAGTTGCATCATTTGAGGTGATTTATATACTATATTTAGTTACTAATTTTCTGATTTTCATTCCTTCCACGAGCCATATCAAGTGATAATATATTCAAAAATGTCATGCATCGGCCGGGAATCGAAATCGGGCCGCCCGCGTGGCAGGCGAGCATTCTACCACTGAACCACCGATGCCACATCTAAACTTGCAGCAGACAAGAAAGAGTAAACAATAAAACATTTTCCTTATATTTAATTTTATATATATATATATAAACACAAAAGACTGAGAGTTTTCTGCGTATTAGATGTGTTAAAAGTTGCATCATTTGATGTGATTTATATACTATATTTCGTTACTAATTTTCTGATTTTCATTCCTTCCACGAGCCATATCAAGTGATAATATATTCAAAAATGTCATGCATCGGCCGGGAATCGAACCCGGGCCGCCCGCGTGGCAGGCGAGCATTCTACCACTGAACCACCGATGCCACATCTAAACTTGCAGCAGACAAGAAAGAGTAAACAATAAAACATTTTCCTTCTATTAAATTTAAATTTATATAAAAACACAAAAGACTGAGAGTTTTCTGCGTATTAGATGTGTTAAAAGTTGCATCATTTGAGGTGATTTATATACTATATTTAGCTACTAATTTCCTGATTTTCATTCCTTCCACGTGCCATATCAAGTGATAATATATTCAGAAATGTCATGCATCGGCCGGGAATCGAACCCGGGCCGCCCGCGTGGCAGGCGAGCATTCTACCACTGAACCACCGATGCCACATCTAAACTTGCAGCAGACAAGAAAGAGTAAACAATAAAACATTTTCCTTATATTTAATTTTATATTTATATAAAAACACAAAAGACTGAGAGTTTTCTGCGTATTAGATGTGTTAAAAGTTGCATCATTTGAGGTGATTTATATACTATATTTAGCTACTAATTTTCTGATTTTCATTCCTTCCACGAGCCATATCAAGTGATAATATATTCAAAAATGTCATGCATCGGCCGGGAATCGAACCCGGGCCGCCCGCGTGGCAGGCGAGCATTCTACCACTGAACCACCGATGCCACATCTAAACTTGCAGCAGACAAGAAAGAGTAAACAATAAAACATTTTCCTTATATTTAATTTTATATTTATATAAAAACACAAAAGACTGAGAGTTTTCTGCGTATTAGATGTGTTAAAAGTTGCATCATTTGAGGTGATTTATATACTATATTTAGCTACTAATTTTCTGATTTTCATTCCTTCCACGAGCCATATCAAGTGATAATATATTCAAAAATGTCATGCATCGGCCGGGAATCGAACCCGGGCCGCCCGCGTGGCAGGCGAGCATTCTACCACTGAACCACCGATGCCACATCTAAAACTTGCAGCAGACAAGAAAGAGTAAACAATAAAACATTTTCCTTATATTTAATTTTATATTTATATAAAAACACAAAAGACTGAGAGTTTTCTGCGTATTATATGTGTTAAAAGTTGCATCATTTGAGGTGATTTATATACTATATTTAGTTACTAATTTTCTGATTTTCATTCCTTCCACGAGCCATATCAAGTGATAATATATTCAAAAATGTCGTGCATCGGCCGGAATCGAACCCGGGCCGCCCGCGTGGCAGGCGAGCATTCTACCACTGAACCACCGATGCCACATCTAAACTTGCAGCAGACAAGAAAGAGTAAACAATAAAACATTTTCCTTATATTTAATTTTATATTTATATAAAAACACAAAAGACTGAGAGTTTTCTGCGTATTAGATGTGTTAAAAGTTGCATCATTTGAGGTGATTTATATACTATATTTAGTTACTAATTTTCTGATTTTCATTCCTTCCACGAGCCATATCAAGTGATAATATATTCAAAAATGTCGTGCATCGGCCGGGAATCGAACCCGGGCCGCCCGCGTGGCAGGCGAGCATTCTACCACTGAACCACCGATGCCACATCTAAACTTGCAGCAGACAAGAAAGAGTAAACAATAAAACATTTTCCTTATATTTAATTTTATATTTATATAAAAACACAAAAGACTGAGAGTTTTCTGCGTATTAGATGTGTTAAAAGTTGCATCATTTGAGGTGATTTATATACTATATTTAGTTACTATTTTTCTGATTTTCATTCCTTCCACGAGCCATATCAAGTGATAATATATTCAAAAATGTCGTGCATCGGCCGGGAATCGAACCCGGGCCGCCCGCGTGGCAGGCGAGCATTCTACCACTGAACCACCGATGCCACATCTAAACTTGCAGCAGACAAGAAAGAGTAAACAATAAAACATTTTCCTTATATTTAATTTTATATTTATATAAAAACACAAAAGACTGAGAGTTTTCTGCGTATTAGATGTGTTAAAAGTTGCATCATTTGAGGTGATTTATATACTATATTTAGTTACTAATTTTCTGATTTTCATTCCTTCCACGAGCCATATCAAGTGATAATATATTCAAAAATGTCCAGGGCCGCCCGCGTGGCAGGCGAGCATTCTACCACTGAACCACCGATGCCACGTCTAAACTGCAGCAAACAAGAAAGAGTAAACAATAAAACATTTTCCTTCTATTTAATTTTATATTTATATAAAAACACAAAAGACTGAGAGGTTTTTGCGTATTAGATGTGTTAAAAGTTGCATCATTTGAGGTGATTTATATACTATATTTAGTTACTAATTTTCTGATTTTCATTCCTTCCACGAGCCATATCAAGTGATAATATATTCAAAAATGTCGTGCATCGGCCGGGAATCGAACCCGGGCCGCCCGCGTGGCAGGCGAGCATTCTACCACTGAACCACCGATGCCACAACTCGCAGCAGACAAGAAAGAGTAAACAATAAAACATTTTCCTTCTATTTAATTTTATATTTATATAAAATCACAAAAGACTGAGAGGTTTCTGCGTATCAGATGTGTTAAAAGTTGCATCATTTGAGGTGATTTATATACTATATTTAGTTACTAATTTTCTGATTTTCATTCCTTCCACGAGCCATATCAAGTGATAATATATTCAAAAATGTCGTGCATCGGCCGGGAATCGAACCCGGGCCGCCCGCGTGGCAGGCGAGCATTCTACCACTGAACCACCGATGCCACCTCTTGTATGAAAAAAAGATTAACCCATGAAATTTTTTCCTTATAAAAATTCTTACTTATTACCTCAGATGGGTGGTAATTTGAATTGGTCTGTATACTGAATTTATTTGGTATACTTTTAATTTTCATAACTCCGACTAAACATATTATATAATAATTTATTTAAAAATAGTCATACATCTGCCATGATTCGACCACGGGCCGTGGGAATGGCGGACAATCAATCTACCGCAGATTTCGCGTCTAAATTTCTTGCGGGAAAGAATGATTGAACAATGAAATATTTTCCTTATATTTTATACTTATTTTAATGAAAACAGAGCAAAAGTCTAAGAGATTTTTTACGTCCCATGTGGGGTAAAAGCTTCGTTATTTGAGTTGAACTTTATAACAAATTTCGGTGGTATACAACTATTTTTCTCCGCTTTTAATAGTCACATTGTATAATTAAAATAATTCATTGAAAATTGTAATTCAGCGGCCGAGAATCAAACCCGGGTCTCCCGCATTGCAGGCGAGCATTCTAGCACTGAACAACCGATGCCACGTGTAAATTTGCGGCAGACGAGGAAGATTAAACTATGTTACATTTTCCTTATGTTTAATTTTATATTCTTATAAAAATCACAAAAGAGTGAGAGTTTTCTGCGTCCTAGATGTGTTAAAAGATGCATTATTTGTGGTGATCTATATACTATATTTAGGTATTAATTTTCTAATTTTCATTCCTTCCACGAGCCGTATCAAGTGATAATATATTTAAAAACTTCATGCATCGGCCGGGAATCGAACCTGGGTCACCCGCAAGGCAGAGGAGCATTTACCATTGAACCACTGACGCCACGTCTAATCATTTATTCAGGAAAGAATGATTATGCTATGAAACCTTTTTACTTAGGTTTAAATTCACATTTTAGTGAAAAACGACAAAAGTGTGAGGGATTTCCTAATTTCTATGTATGGTAAATTTGCACGATATGAATTGATCTATATATATACTGAATTTAGGTATACTTCTAATTTTCATACCATCTTCTCACCACATTT